>WEKW01021223.1:14313-68954 GCA_013389905.1 Sula dactylatra | reverse complement strand
CAGGGTGGTTGAAGTCCCCCATGAGAACCAGGGCCTGCGACTGTGAGGCTACTTCCAGCTGTCTGTAGAAGGCCTCGTCAACTTCCTCTTCCTGATCAGGTGGCCTGTAGCAAATGCCCACAACAGTGTCACCCATATTTGCCTGTCCCTTAATTTTTACCCATAAGCTCTCAACTTGTTCTTCTTCCACCCCTAGGCAGAGCTTGATACATTCCAGTTGCTCCCTCACATAAAGAGCAACTCCCCCACCTTGCCTTGCTGGCCTGTCTTTCTTAAAAAGTATGTAGCCGTCCATGACAGCATTCCAGTCATGTGAGCTATCCCACCATGTCTCTGTTACTGCAATCAGATCATGGCCCTGTGACCACACACAGAGCTCTAGTTCCTCCTGTTTATTCCCCATGCTGCGTGTGTTGGTGTACAGGCATTTCAGAGAGGTAATTGAGCACACAGGTTTCCCTGGAGGGGTGCACGATGATCCACTACAGCCATACACACCCTTGAGGTGGTTGGTCTTCTGATCATCATCTCATGAGGCAGTTAAGGCATCTTTGTTGCTCCTCTGGTTGGCCTGGCTTATTCCACTGTTGAACGTGATGGCATTAGCATTGCCACTTCGGACATCACCCCCTGAGTCCTTCAGTTTAAAGCCCGCCTCACCAAGTTGGCCAGCCTGCTGCCAAAGATTCCCTTACCCCTTCTAGACAGGTGCATTCCATCCCTCCCTAACAGGCTATGGTTGCTGGGGTAAGTCCTACTGTCATAAAAGCCAAAACCCGTGCGACAGCACCAGCCATGTAGCCAAGAGTTGATTCGCATTATTCGTCTATTGCCCATTTTTCTCCAACTGGTGAAATGGAGGAGAAGATGTCTTGGGCACTAATACTTTTCACTTGCTCCCCCAAGGCTTTATTGACTTCTTTGGTTCTGCCCAGGCTCTGGCTTATAGCATCATTTGTGCCCACAGAGTAACAGCAGATAGTAAACCTGTGCTGTTGACAAGTTGTGGCACCCTTTCAGTGATGTCTTGGATCTTAGCTCCTGGAAGGGAGCAAACCTCTCGTGACTCCTTGTCAGGTTGGCAGATGTGCGCCTCAGTTCCTTTTTACAGAGTCACCCACTACAAACACTCGTCTATTCCTTTTACGGTATCCACTCTGTGCTGCTGGTACAGTTGCACCTTGCAGACCTTGCTCATGAGTGTCTACAGCTGTTAAAGCTTCATATCTGTTGTTGGTAGTGATGCTGGAGGGTGGGGACTGAAGCAGAGCCCTGCTTTTGTGGTTCACCAGCGTCCAAGGTGCCCTGTTCTCAGTGGTGTCTGCTACAGGAACGTGGTTCTGAAACCACCTATCTATCTCCGCCTCAGCTCCACTAATACTGCACAGCCTTTTAACTGTTTCCTGCTACTCAGCCACGTGATGCAACAGATCATCAAACCATGCACACCTCGTGCAGGTACTTACCTTTTCACCAGAAGGGTGAAAGGTGCAGGCACTTGCTGCAACCTACCTTCTGAACCCTCCTTCCTTACCAGTTCCATATGGGTGGATGCATCAGACATCTCTGGGGCTTTCTCCGTAGGAACACTGGTTTTAGCGCTGAGGCGAGTGCCCACCATTTTGGCAGAGACCTAGAGCACTTCCCTGGGCTGTGGACCTACGAGCAGGGTGCAGCGCCCTTCCTGCGCGCCCTTCCGTGCAAACAGCCGCACAAACTGCTGCACCAGGCCCTGGCTGACATGCCATGCCCTGTTTGCCCACTCCCCCCATTCGCAGCGCTCCTGCGACACTGAGGACAGAGAAAAGGGGATATAAAATAGGACTATGTTCTCAATTCATTCTCCCTACCAGTTGCTCCACCAGAACCTCTAATACAACTCTGATCTCTTTGTGATGTCTATGTTTTTATGCTCATGCACAAACATCTTGACAACGGGAATGTAAAAACAAGCAGTAACGTGATTTCCTCTCCCTCTTGCTAGGCTGGATGAAGGCCACTCTTTTGCCTCAAATGCACCTTTCTTCAGCAGGCTCTGTAGAGCATCCCAAGCTGTTTGTGTTACAGGTTTCTGATGAAGGTACTGGTAGAAAAGTAGACTACTGGGAACACTGGGGAAGTCTTTCAAAAAACTGTCTGAATTACTAGTTCATCTATCCATCTGCTCATTTCAGTTTCAGATCCATGTCTTTACTGTGGGACCTAGGGGTATTTCCCAGCTTCTGGATTTGTGTGTGCCTTCTACCCACTTCCAGACATGGGGCTGAGTCAAGACTTGGATATGTACCAGCCTCCTGTGCCCCAAATCCCAAAAGCCTGCATAAGCTGGCCAGAGAGGAGCAGTGACACGCTTTGCCTGATCTTCTAACTGAAAGAAGAGTCCGCAGGACTCACCACAGTGCCAGCGTGGCCTGTGCTACCTTAGCAGTACCCAGTCACGAGCACGTCAAACTCTGCTGCAATCTGTTCTCAGTTACTGGTGCATCAGATGATTCATAACACAGGGGAGAAGAATAACTAGATATAAACAGCAACTCTCACCATGCTCCTATTAATCATCTCAGAGTATTATTGTCCCACCACATTCCTCCCACTAGCTGATACCCCTCCAGAGTGTGCATGTCCCCTATGCCTGTGCAGCAAAGGGTGGCTAAACACGCATGAAGCCGTGCAGTGCACATTTGCAGTTCTCCCAATAGCCAGCTATTCTCCCTTTGTTCCTCCTGGAATCTCAGCAATCCACTCCCCACCCACGCACCCACCATCTGCTTTGGGCTTTTTGGTGCTGTCACTGTACCCATGTGAGAACAACTGCACACATCTCATCCTCAGAAACATGTCAAATGTTGCTTTCTTTCCAGTCTAGAAGGAGAAACTGTGGGAAAGATATGGAGATCTCCCCTTTCCTGGTTTCTAAAAGTTTTGAAAAAATATCTCTTCTGTAATGATCACAGCACAGAAATGATCTGGCTTCCAAAATGCTCTTCTTCTTCCCTCCTACACACACTTCAAAACACACCCCTTACCCTGATCTTTCTTTGGAGAATACAGTCTATTGTTAGGACTCTTTGCAATTGTTGGTATGGATTGTTATAGTGTTTCCTAAGTTTCCTTGTTCCAGTAGATGGAAAAAATAAATGACTTCTCTGACTTTTTGAACTGCTTGCTTTTCTTAGCTATCAGCATCAGTCAATGTGCAATATGTAAGAAGGGTTGAAGAATATACATGTGTGTTGGTTTGTGAAAGTGGGGTCAAGTGGGTGAGAGAAAGAAATGGTATGAATACAGGTGTATGGATTTATCTTCTTTAGGTTGTTTCCTGTATGTAGTCCACCCTGTTTCTTGGCCTCCACAAGAGCAGACAGGTCCACACTTACCCACACAGTGCCATTAGCACTAGAAGGTTCTCTGGAAACTTTAATTATGCTAATGACTTCAACCCAACTACCAAACGGATAGCTAGTTTCTGTAACTGGTTGATTTTTTCTCTAAGTTAATCGACACTACTTTTAAAACCATCCCTGATGTAAATCTTGACTGGTTTAGGAAATACTATTTGTTTTCAGGACGTCATTAGTTTAATGTAGGAATTTTCTGTGTTTGGCATAAAGGTGGAGAAAGACATGTTCTCACTGCCGGTGTGTTGGAGCTCACCTGTGGTACTTCACATCAGTCACTAGGAAACTGCAATATTTCCACATAGCAAAAGGCTACATAGTTGTCACTGCTGAAACAAAATGGGGCAGGGGGAAAGGAAGAAATAGCTTTCTTTTTAAACGTGCATAATTGTTCAACCCACTAAAATGGCTTTTGAAAAAATCTCGGAACAATTTCCTTCCTCCTGAGGCTAAGTTAGAGGAATTGCTAAGAGAATTAGTCTGAAAGTTCAGAAATGAAATCACATATTGAATAGAATATCTCCTGGAAACTTCACAATGGAAATATTGTCCCCATGAGTGTTAATAACATATTTGCCATTGCTTTCTATCAAGGCCAAAGAAAAGGGGGGAAAAAAAAGAGGGAGTGAGAATAGAAGGCTAAACGCTTTTGTACAATGCAATGTTGTGATTTCCCTCCTAGCTGCCAACAAAAACAACACTTTGAATTTTGGCTGGTAATTCAACTGGGAGAATTTCAAAGCAGTTTACAGATTAGCAGAAGAACAACTGTAACGTGAATAGTAACAGAGACTAAGCAAAACAACAGAAGGAGAAAATGCAAGATTTCCATAAGAAAACACTGTACATCTCACTGGCAGTCAGTTAAGTCCCTTAAGTACAACAGTCTGCCCCCTACATTTGCAGCCAACACACCCAAGAAAGACAAGCTTCAGGAAAGTGAAACAAGATGTGAATTGGGCAGATCATTTACATCCCATCTTTTCTAGTGATGCTTGGCAGCGGAGCTTTCTGTGAACTCTGAACTTGCATAGCAAACATCCTTTTGTGATGCCTCCTTATTACACATTTGTGATGCCTCATATGTATTTTGAGACCTGCCTTTTGTATTTATTCATTTATGCCTGTAATTTTTGCTGACATCATCCTCATCCTTGATCATCTCTATCTCCAGCACCCAAAATAAGTTCACCATTGGATGATATGGATCATGTCCCCATGGCTCGCTGGCCAAAAGTCTTCAGATACGACAGTTTGTGAGAAATTTTTTTTTTCAGAGATGCTCTATCCTGCATGGGAGGTACAGGGGGAGGAAAGATAATACAATACATTTCCTCTTTTGTTGCTTTTGCAACCTGTTGATAGTTTTTAAGATAAGTGATTTTTTTTTTCCTTTAGTTAAGTTGGCAAATGTCCAGAAAAGAAGTTGCATTTATCATAAACCTGGAGATGGTAGAAACATGAGGGACTTAGTGATCCCTAAGACTATCTCTTGAGGCAGCATTCCTAAAAATCCATTATTCTTTCCAGGTCTTTGTCATAGCTAGTAAATCTTCTGCTCGCTCTTAAAAAAGCTTGGTAGTATTTCGTTTACTTTCCTTTCTAGAGGTAAAACAGCCTGTTTTCAGCCCATGCCTAATATGGGAAAAATCAGAAGTCTCCAGAGATTTCACCAGAGCAGTTTTCTCTCAGCTATAATCAGTAAGAATGAGAAAAGAAGATATGGCTTTGCCATAGCCTGCTGGGTCCGTTGTTTCTCTTTGTTAGCAAACTACAATATCTGTGTTCATAGCACAAGAATGCAGCCAACATATCCTAGACATACCATATATTTCACGGGTTTAGCAACCCGTAAAAGCTGAGAGTAGCATCTGATTTATCTCAGCAAATGGCTCCAGCTGTTCTCAGGAACATATTTTTTTAATCAAAGGAGGTGTTCCCTAAATTAAGTCTCGATTTGAATCTCCTTGCCCAGGGAGACATTTACAGAACTATTTGTAAACTATTATCTACTTCGTAAAAACATTTTGAATGCTTTGTTAATGCAGTGTGATGGGACTTTCCTGTAATCACTGTTTCTTCCCAAAGGGAACTAACATGATGATTAGTAATTGCTGGATTATCAAACAGTGCACAAGCCCATTTTCTGGCCTAAGCAAGTTAGAGTTTCATAAATGCTCAGCCACATACATTTTTCTACTATACTAACCTATTACTAAAGAGACCACTGAGGAGAGGACAAATGACCCATAAAGGGACAGAGTAATATTTACTTTGCTGAATGATGTGGCGTTTTACTTGCTTGCTGTGCATGATGTTGCTTCTTTCGGGTGTGAATGCAATGGATGCCTGGCCCCCATGTCCCACAACATATTGATAAGGGGATAATGGCAAGTGATGATGTTATGCAAATCCTTGAAGTTCAGCTTCGCCTGGTTTTAAATAGTGAGTTCAACATTTACTCATCTACGACCATCCAGCACGGCTGTTTTATGGTCCCTCCCTGCTCACTTTCCTTCCAGCTTTCCTTTTTGTCCCTAAGTCTAAATCCTGATACGACACAGCGATGAAAAATCTCCAGGCTGATCTCCATCGGAAGAAAAGTCTATTGGTCTTCACAGGCTTCCATAAATCACTAGATGACCTTTCTTCCGGAAAGGAAATGGAAGGAGGAGCATGACAAATACATATTTTTGACTGGTTAATATCTAATTTTAACTACTAGGTGAATGTATTGGAAAGGCAAGACAGAGGTTTTTTAGAGGGATTTTTTTTTCCAATGGAAAATGCTGGCTTGACAAAACTGAAATTTTTTACTGGTACATATGGCTTTCATTAAAATATTTGCAGAAGATGTTGAAATATTCTATTCTTACCTTTTTGCTACAGCTTTTATATTACACTGCTGTTTTAAATAAATGCAAAATTAAGTCTAATTGAGTAAGTCCAAAGGAAACAATTCATCCTTAATGTTTTAACATTTTCCCTCCATGAAAAAAATCTGTGGCTGTCACTTTTCTTTATGATTCAGAATGAAACAAAATTTTGAAGCCCTGGAGTTTTCCAGAGGATGGGATGTCTGATTTCTGACTGCCCCTCCTTTTGGTGCAGTTGTGAGATGGACAGCAATGCTGATCATGACACAGAAGTGGGACTGAAGGGGCACAGCACACAACATGGCCTGAGGTCTCTGCTCTGCACCGCAGCATCCAAGGGCCACAAAAGCTCTGTTCAGCACCTGGAAAACTCCCTTTTAACCCACTCTAGTTGCTTTTTCTATTCTAATTTATTGAGGGGGCTTTTTTCTTCTTTTTCTCTTCCAGGGTCTTTTCTCACAGTCTTGGCTTGCTTTCTCTTTTCTCTCTCTTAAATGCTTCGGTGAGTGTAATGCTCTCTGTTGGTGGTCCATACGTAGGTTAGAAAACAAGGAGGAATGCTTTGCCCCTGGGCTTATAGGTGGGTAAAATGCCTAAAATTTCTTCACAGGAGACATATTCAAATCCCTGCAGGAAGGTGGAAATATGGATGATATAAGACTAACCTATTTCATGGTTTATAAATTTTATCAGTATGTAAATTAAAGACGGCGAGTGGCTCTTTCAAACATTCACAGTAAAAGTGTTCATTTGGTCACATTATCAAAAATAAGCAATGAAAGAGATGGGGACACGGTAGAAGAGTCAGGGACAGGGATGTGACTAGCGTATGAACTGAGTCATCTTAACCTTTACTTGGGGCTGTGTAGCAGGCTTACTTTTTGACCCGAGGAAAGTCATTCACACACATTTTCAAAGCAGCCATTAACTTCAGGAGCCCAAACTGAAACACTGTGAGAGGGACTCCTCTCACTGGAGATGTCCATATGTGGGGTGGTCATGTATACCCTATTTTCGTGTAGGAGAAAACAACAACTGGATCTAAGACGTTACCTCTAGACTGCTTTGGATAGCCACATCAGGATGAAATGTGTCTCTCTCAGAAATGCTTGTTTCTATTCCCAGCCTACAAGGGGAGCCAACACGGCTAACTCGTGCCCCAGTATCAGCAATGTAGATGTCTGAAGTTAGGTGAGAGGCATCTGCCCCGTGGCATCTTCTTTGATGCAGCTGCTGAGTGGTTGCAAACCCCCTAACCTCAGATGACACCGGCATAACAGGTATTTCGGAAGCAAAATCATTTTCTTTTGATCCAGTACATGGATCTTGCAAAAATTTTAAATCTGACAGCTTGGCATCTTTTTTCTTGGGGGGAAAATAACCTCTAGGTATTATGCTGTTTCTTCATCGTGATTCCTAAGGCTCAGGGCTGAACAAAGAAAACAAAGTGAGAAATATACTATTAGGAAATCACAGATACTGTTAAGGGCCCAAACTACTGTGCTGTTCCTTTCAGAACACAATTGTTTAAGCAAAAATTGTCTTGTTTTTATAATTACAGCAGGGGTCAGGTAGGATCAGCGTCTTGTGCATTTTACGAATGGAGATGTTCAGTCCAGCAGTTTCAGTGCTTCCCCAGTTGCTATTTCTTGTTTTTATGCATGCATAGCCATAAAACCACTTTGGGTCTCAAATAAGAAACAAGAATCCCTAAAAATTATAAGATGTCAGAACAGAGAAACACAGAATAGAGAAAACAGATAACAACCCCTACGCATTCTATCTTCCCTGTGAATTTATAGAAAAGGATAAAAATCTTGAAAAGGCTAAACAGAAACTTCTTAGCTTTCAAATAGCAATCCAGCATACTAATGTTCATCCCAGGCCAAATTCAGCCCTCATGTAAGTGACTGGAACACTCACAAAGTCAGGAAATTAACGGAGTCAGGTTTAGGCCTAAGTCTGGCTTCGTATGTTACGTGGAGAGCTCATATTATTTTTCCTTGGAGTGAAAATACAGTTTTCAAACAGGATCTGTTACATCCCTTCAAAAATAATATACAAATTCCCTGTGACAGAAGCACAGCTGCACCAAAGAGAGCTTTATGCAGCACTCAGAAGCAAAGGAATAAAGAACTGCTACAGCCCTAACACAAGCTGGGATGAACATGATGTGTATCTGATTTCTGGTTTGAATTCAGCAAGCTTCTCTATTCTAAAAGAACAAATGGATCTTGCTTCCCCAAGCATATGGCAGCAACACATGCAATTTACATCCCATATGGGGTCTCTTTCAGGCAACCATCAGACTATAAAATGTCATAAGGAATTGCTTTAGATCCCCATTATATAGTGCAGACACTTAGCATTCCCCTTTGTAGCATTGTCCATAGCTCCAGGAGAGGTGCTTTTAATATAATTGTTGTTTGTGCTGCGTTAGTACCTGAAGGTTAGGGAGCACTGCAACGCCTCTGCCATCATACTGTGAAAAATGTAGGATTCCTTCAGATGCCCGTGATCTAATTTAGCAGTGGATGAAACCAGCTGGTATGACACAAAATGAGAAAGAATGGGACAGGAAAACCAACGCTGTATGGTTATTACATAGCATATTTTATCACTTGGTCTCAAAGCACTTGGCAAAACAGGGTAAGGAAAATTACTCCTGTTTCAAAGATAGGGAAACTGAGGCACAAGCAGGTGACTTTTCAGACTGTGGCAAAGCAGTGGCAGAGCTGGCATCAAAGCCAGGCTCCTAAGTCACAGTCCAGCTTTTTATGCACCTACTCACGCTGCCTCCTCCTCACATACTTTGGTCCTGTTTAAATAGATCACGCAATACCTATGAATATTTCAGTCACATACATGTAAATGTGTGGGCAAAAGCCCACACAGAACAGGCCTTTTTAATTCCTTGGCTGCCTGCACAATCATGCTTAATTGGCACTGTTGTACGGGCAACACAATAAAAATGCCTAGCAAAATGATCAGATGCAGATTTTGAAGAGTAGTATCAGAAGGCCTTTCCTTCCACAATGAAGAAAGCATGTATATACTCAGTGGGCAATTAGATATCCAGGCAAAGAAGCCAGAATTTCTGGCACAGCAGAGGATGCAAATCAACAAGGCATTAAAGTAAATAAACAGATAGAAGCCTGGAAACGGAACAGAGAATATTTGTGCTTGGTGTAATTATAAGGAAGACAGCAGCAGAAAGGGATAAAACAGGAAAGGAAATTGCTTTATCAGTGCACATGCATTAGGTTTAGGTGGTTTTGGTACTAGGAAGGCCAAGAGGAGGAAAGATTCATAAATTTCCATCACATTGGACTATTATGAACACCCTGTTGGGCACAGCAGGTAACTCAGGCTGTGGGAATTCACCTTACACGGTACCTGAAAGACAAGGAGAATGCTCAACGACAGACCACTGAGCTCAAGGAGAATGGTGACAACTCAGGGCAGGGGAGTGAGATGCAAAGGATATTGAAGCTTTAGCCTAATAACGTGACTTCCAGGTAAATGAGTCGTTCTTATAAGCACATTAGAGTATGTAGTTGGGATGCAGAGAAGATGACTAATGTACTATGAGGTTCTCTTTCCAAAGGAAGAAAGGAGAAGAACAGAAGAAGCCATTGACAAGAAGCATTAAAGAAATAACCAGAGAAAAAGAAAGAGATCTTGAGAAGGGCAAAACTGCCAAAGCCAAAGAAAGAAGAAGTTTCAGCAAGGGGAGTAAAACTGATGGCACCAAAGCCAGTTAGGAGGCTTGGCACCCAAGGAAGATATCGGCTGGTAGTTGGGAAAGAAGTGACGGCATCCACCTTACTTGCCACCCACCAAGAAACACATGAGCACTGGGCCACTGTTCGTCCCATTTCACTTACTGTTGCACAGGAGCAGATGAGAGAATTTTAGTTGCGTGGCAAGAGCCCTGTCTTGAAGGATATTATTTCTCTTTATAAGCCAAGCTTATATTGTATCCTTAAACCATCCTAACAGTGACACCATCATTGATTCAGCTGACATGACACGGCAGTGCCACAAAACCCAGATAATTGTACTGTGAAAACCCAAGCGTTTCACCACAGCACATCACATAGCCAGTCTTCAGTCAGTAATTTGCCTGCTGTAGTGTGGTTTTACTGAACACAAGGCTGACCAAGAACACTCTGTACACAAGGATGCACACATAGGCTGCTGTGTTTGAAAGGAAGCGTATAGAGAGGAAAGGGCCTGCAATATTGTCCCCTTAGCAAGAATTTGCAAAAATATCTGCTCTGCTCAATGCAACCCTCTGAAGTTCCTGCAGGCATTAATCTGATGTTCTTCTTTTACCTCTTCTACTTATCCTGGCCCTTTTTATTGAGATTGTATATTAAGTCACTCTAGGTTTCACCTTTAAGTTTGCATGCAGCAAATTTTTGATGTATGTTTTTAATAAATTTTCTTTAGTTCACTCAGGCAACCACTTCCCCCGTGCCAAACACCCACGCCCAGCCTGCCGTCCGCTGGAGGCTTTCCATTTACTCCAGTGAGCCAGGTCAAGCCACAGTCAAAGCCTCATTCTTGGGAGGCTCACACTGGGTTATAAAATTGATAATGTCATGAGGACAGCAAGCCTAGTGCTCAGACACAGTAATTGCTCAACAGTCCATGAGAGAAATATTCATAGTATATAGTAAACAGCCAGCACACAGAGACCAGAAGGTCCAGAAAGACAAACATATTGTTCTCTGATGGAGACCTCTAGATGACTTCTCTCTGCTTTCGTCTAGACTGCAATTAACCTTATGAATTCAGGTAATTATCTTCTGTCCTGACTCTTGTGTGAGTGGCTTCAGAGAGCCTTCTCCCCAGTCCACAAGGACATTTCAGATCTTAATTGAAAGGGAAATGTTTGCCAAAGGTCAGTTCAAGTGGAAGAAAAGTCCCTTTCATTGTGGCTGGGGGAAAAAGCACAGCAAATAAGTATCCCAAGGGAGGCATGGAGAGCCTTTGTGATTTATTTATTAGGAGGCAGGTGGGAACCAGTGGATTTTCCCCCTCTTATTTATTTTTGCCCAGCCTTTACAAACTCAACACATTTCTAGCAAGGACATATATCATCTCAGCACAGTTCTCAAGATTGTCCTTTTTTTCCTACACTTATGCACACACATGGTAGATCACACTGTTTATAATTTCATGTGGGTTAGTGCACAGGAATGTTTAAATAAACGGTTGGAGTGGCTCATGTCACTTGATGATGACCACCAACCACTTGGAATGCCAAACAGCATTCAGAGACCAGAATGGCAACCCTCTTGAATTTCACTTGAGATCACAACGCCAATGCTGGTGCAGAGAATGAAGTTTAAGAAGAAAAAGGATGGGAAATTACAAAGGACATGCTGAAGGCCTCCTGATGGTTTGAGACAGATGCAGGAAATACATAATGAATGATTTTAGCAAGGTCTTCTACCAAACTGGACACCTACCTGTTCACTGTGCAGATGTTTCTTTGTAGACCCAGACATCTCCGGCAGCTCTCTTTTTGTTCCAAAATTTTCCTTCTCAGACAAATGTAGGATCACTTCTTTCCTATTTTTGTGGTTACAGATGATATATGACATAAATGGAGAAACACATTGTATTCATTATTTAAGAGTGGGTTGTTGGGTTTTTTCCCTTAAAAAAATCCCTCATTTGAGGCCTTTGTTCTGCACTGTATTAGTCCTGTGTCCTGGGAAGCTGGGAGATGCATTGGGATTCTGGGGCTGAGAGATGGGAATGGTCACAGGAGGAACAGTTAGTCCATTCCACAGATGATTTTGGTAATTCTGGCTATGCTGAGAGTCTCTGAAAAACAGAAAGAAGATCCTGGCTACAGGACAGTCCCCTGACAAGCACCTCAGTGCCAAACACTGGAGGTGGCTCCAGGATGGTCAGACCAGGAGCCCAGGGTGTCAGGCAGCCATGGACTCGGATGCTTGGGAAGGAGGATCCCCAAAGTTTGTAGGCTCTCGGGAATCTGTCCCCTCACCAAGTAAACACCTGGGTTAAAGGACACATGTTCTCTTCAGCAGCCCGCTGAAAAAACTCAGCAGTAGGAGTACTGCTCCTCCTAGGAGTAGGAGAGAAGTAAAACATTTCCCAAAGGAAGACTGAGCTCTATCATAAAAAACCAACTTGGCAAGGTGTTTTGATACTGAGTGTCACAACTGCAGGTGAAAAAACTGTCACCAATTTTTGCAGAGGTTTCACAGTTAAGCGTGTCCTCCTGCTTAAGCATCTGCTTAAGCATGTCCCGTGTTTGCTTCTGCAAGCAGCCACTGTAATACACGTTCTTCGTCTTCATTGTGGTATTAGGCAACCAGGTATCGCAGTGAACAATGGCTCTCCATCAACCAGTTGAAAAAGACGACTGCTTCTAGGAAAGGCACTTGCTACCTCTTTTGGAGATAGTCCAGATTTTTAAGATGTAAAGGCTAATCCAGTTAAGCCATGTAAGGCCAATACCCTGCAGATTACCTTTTTTAGCTGAAGGTCAGGTCCCATGTCTATAAATTAGCCTGGCAACTCAGCAGGGCCCCCATTATTGTCACTTGCAATGTACAGTATTCAGAATAAACATGCTTGTTCTCCTTCTTCCATCCACCTCAGTGATGGGGAAGTATAAGAAAACCCATCATGGTCTTTAGCATTAGCAGCAGGCTCAGCACTGGGAAACAGCTTTATCCCATTGCAAAATGGGGCAAGTGCTAAAACTTACAGGTGAAGCAACTGCCCTGGCTAATGAGTGACAAATTCACAGGTCCACCTTTGTGGGAGGGAAGCTCCCATAGTCATCTACATTGAAATAGCGGTGTTATGTCTAGCTGCAGAGACAGGAACAAGGAACAGGTGACTTTCTGATGTAGCCAGAGCTAAAAACTTCAAACTGGTGATAACTGACTGCCCCCACAATTCAGAATCCATTCTGCCTTTATAAACTTCTGATACCGATTGCTCTCACCACCCTCTCAGAATATCAGAAAAGTTTTTCCTTGGCAGAACCAGTTATTATCCTGCTATATGGATGCCTAAAAGCAATGCACGCGTGGTCACTACAATAGAGTCTTTCACAGGAATTTATTTAACATGTTTCCCTGAGCCCTTAATTGCAGTCTTGTGAATCCTAGTTACTGCCCTGACCAAATCAACAGTATTGCTGGAAGAATAACTATAATCTCCTGGTTTCCTTTTCCCAGGAAGGCAACCAGTAAAATGGATAGTTCTGATATACTTCCTAAAGCTGTTTTTGATTGCATTTTTTCTCCCAAGTGCTACAATAAGAATTAAACTCCTGTCTCTAGTGCAGTTTTCAGATGCTCTCCTGCTGTGAAGTGATGCTCTGAAATGCCCAGTGATTCACAGCTTTGATATTTCATGTCTAATGGAATTATTTCTGGATGGAATTGTTACCTTTCCTGAGAGACAGAGACTCATAAACCTGGTAGGAGACAAATTATATGCACCTACCCTTGTCTCCTCCACAGTGCTTCTCAAAATCAGATTACTTGGCTACACTTTTAAAAATTCCTCCTATTGCATGAATGTGTAAGCAATTTAAAGTAAAACATGGGGCATTGTAATTAGCAAAACACAGGAAATTCAGCGTTGCAAATGGACTTAAGAAAGACCCAGTTGTGTCACAGCACAGAGGGCTAAGAGAGGAGGATCTGAAAGCTCTCTGTTTTCCTTTGTAGATCATACTATCAGTAGCTCTGCGTTATAGGACTGTATGTCCATAAGGCATATGTATAGATCACCACATGAGGTGTGTTCTGTAATTGCTGGATTGGGATTAAGACATTTTATTGTTTGAAGGTGGTCTGAGTTTAAAGTGCTTTGAAACTCCCCCCTGGTTCCTGCCGCTGCTCCCTTCGGTGCGGCTGTGCCCCGGAGAAGCCCACAGGGCTGCCCCAACAAAGGGGAAAACCCCCAGAAAGGTGCATGTGTCATTCATCCTCTAGTGTCTGGTCCTCAGAAATCCCCCAAAACTGCTCTGGGGTTTAAGTCAGAAATCTGAGCTGATGAGTGGGGCTTGAAAGCCTGCTGGTGACTCACACAGGGGTTTTGTGGCGCTGAAAGACATTTCTTTTCAATTAGTTAAATTCCCAAAGTAAGCAGATATCCTTCAAATGGTATCAGTTATGAAATATTCTAGTCTGCCCGGGGAAAGTATAATGCACCATCTGTGGGGTGCCATCCTTGGGGTGCCCCACACTGGCAGGATTGCAGGATGGCTGCAAACCTCCCCCTGCTGAGGCTGCAGTGAGCCGGGTCGGTGGGGCATGCAGAAGGGTTGTGGATCCTGCGTGCCGTACCTGGGGGCGTGGGGGGCTCCCCACCTCCCAGGGGTGGGACAGCAAACCGACTGCACACCCTACCCCATATGCCCTGCTTCCCGCCAGCAGAAAGGGAGCCATGGTCTGCTCCTCTGTGTCCACTAGTCCAAATTGACCAGGAGTGGCACCGTGGAGAACATTCACCTCACAGTCAGGCAGCAGGTAGCGTTTCAGTTGAGGATCCTGGAGAGGACAGAAGTCAGTCAGATGAGACACCATTGAACTTGCTGGCTATGAGCTGGAGAGGACCTGTGAAGTCCTAGAGCCTGTGTGAGTAGTTTAGCTTTGTCCCTCCAATGAACATTATTTTGTGCTTAAATCAATAATCATGACCTGCATCTGCCCTGCCCACTCTTTAGTACTCTTCTACAGCTATCGCCGCCGTTCCTCACAGTTGGACTTAAGTCTTGGCTAAACTAAGTAACTTTGATCAGCAAAGTTTTCAATGTTGATGCTTATCCCTCTTTCTAGATACATTATGCTTGTGTTGGAGCCTACTTTGCACGGGTGCCAATCCCCTTAAAACAGGCCCATTAGAAAGCAGCAGAATTCAATAGTCCTCTAACATACAACGCAGACCACAAGGAGCTTTCCAAAGGATTTGGCAGGGTCAGGTTGTGAAAGATCTGCGCTCTGAATGGAGTCACCTCAGATTTCTTGGCCCTAGAAAAAAATCCTCTACATGCATATGCATGGAGGGATCATCAGCATTTATCGAGGCCACAAAGGTTTGGGATTTCTTCAAAGAGCTGGTAACAAGACTATGTAACAGTCAAACAGCCTTCCAAATAGCTGTATTCCATTAGTCTTGACAGCAAATCCTGGGCTGAATAAAATGTTTATTGTGGCTTATGAAGTGTCTCTGTACACATAACCTTGGGCAAGACCCAGAAATTCTGGGCTCTGCATTTGAAAGGCAGCTGGTTAAATTGCTGTGGCAAAATAATCAAAAAAGCACTGTTTATTTGCTCAATACATTAACCGAGTGATTAACTGAGTAATGGGAGACCCAGAAGAAAGAAGAAACCTTTCCCTTTGTGTGAAGTCTGTTTTTCAGACTTTCCACCAGTATTATACATTCCTGGAAAACAAAACTAAGCTCGATATACTTCAACTCGGTCAAGAAAGCTCTCCCCAGACTGAACAATCAGCTTGGTGCATTGCTCAGACCTTCACGCAGCTCCTCCTCCCTCCCTTGCAAAATTTGAAAGGCAGCAAAATAATTATGGGTAACTTACTGGCCTGTCTTATGAGGAGTAAACGTTAATTCAAAAGTCCTGGAGGACTTCACGCAACCAAACCTGGGTGCCCCCTTGCTATTAATTCATCTAATTATACTTGTATCTCCCTTTAGCAACTCATCTTCTCACAGGAGACTGCTTCTGCTACCAGACAATGAGTAAATCTGCTGTATATTTTTTTCCAGTGTCATTTCTGATGTAAGCTGGTGCAAATAAAATATTTAATTCTGTTTGAGAATTCCTACTTTTCTTTGTTTCCTTCCTGATTGTCCAGGCTCCCCACTCAGTCCTTTCTAAGTTACTGTTCCTCATATTCTCAGAGATATTAATTATTTGTAAATTCTTTCTGCAGGCCTCTCTCCTGCTGTAGTTACTGTGCTGTCTCTTAGCTTTATACATAAAGAAATACACAGGGAAAAAATGTTGTTCTTACTCCTTGAGAAAATTACAGAACAGCATCTTGCCCCTCTTTCTCCACTGAATCTCTAATTAATGTTAGATCACTTTCAGATGATCACTAAGGGTAACCAAAGAATCCCACCACTCTGTTAACAAGCTGCAGAACAAGTGCTTACAGAGTCTGTAAACTGCTAATAAGCAATACTGCATTTCTAACTCTAGGTGTAGCAATCCTCTGAAGAGCCATGAAGATACTGAGGGAGTAGGTAGGGTGCCAAAGCACAGGACCTAGGGCCATTTGAGGTGCCGTACGATGTCCTTGCTGGCCACCAGTTTGTGCTCTGTCCCGTCGGTCCTGTGTCGCATCTGCCAGGCCCATGCAGATGTCTCCGAGACCCTCAGCTGTTTAAAATGACATTAGAGGAGTAACCTCTGGGCCCCTGATCCTACCCTGGGGCCTCAGCTGGGATCAGACTGGTCATATCAAAGCCAGATCTAGTACTGAAGAGCTAGAGCTTTGGAGCTGCAGTTGGGCTTTGGGCATGAAAGTTAGCACGCATATATCCCCTTGGGACACAGCACAACTGCAATGCCTGTCTGTGTGTGAGGTCTGGATGTGGTTGTACATATGGTAGCTCACAACCTGCCCCACAGTGAGGGGGAACCGGGCAGGGGGGTCAGTCCTCCCTTTGTGCCCCTGAGCAGGTGATGGATGAGGCTGGCAGCTGCCCCCACTGGCACGTGGTCCTGGAGAGGGACCAGAACACAGCACTGCAAATGTGTGAAGGTGAGATATCGGAGTAGGGAGTTATTAAATGAGTCAGACGTGGGTAAGACTTGACACCCCCAAACTGGCCCAGGACTGTTGCCTAGGTCAAACAGAAGAGCAGGGCTTTTGGGGAAAGAAGTTCTAGGACATCAGGACTCAGGCCCGAGCCTCTCTGTGAAAAGATGGGGAAAACAATACCCTATCTTTCAAGTGCACTCAGCAATGAAAACAGCACTTCTACTGAGTAAAGCATAATAAATGCAATGAAAAACACTGTAAGCTATTAGTGACTGCTACCTGTTATGCATTTGTTTTAAGCCCTTTGAATGCTGATAACTATTTTTTCCTCTAGAAAATCGTTCTACATTACTGCTGTTTCCTTTACTCACCACATTTGCAGTCATGACTTGTAAATTCAAGTAATGAATTCATGAGGAGTCTGGATGGCATAATAATACTATCTTGCACGCTAGCACAGCTACCACCTGGCAGTCCCAGGATGCTTAACCTCTGCAAGTAGATTAAGCCTCACAGTGCTGTTCTGCTGCATGGAAAGGCAGTGAAAGTCCCTTCAGGCAGAACAGGAACCCTTCAGGGGACCATATTTCTGGGTCCCTGGGGCAGAAATGTACATGCTTATTTGGTACCAACACGATGTCTCTAGGAAGTGTCAGATCTGCTCTGCATGCACCGTGCAGACAGCCTGCACGTGTTCAGTAAATCTGCCCCACCGGGATGTGTCTGGCCCCCAGCACACACCACACAAACTGGATATGGCACGCGCAGAAATGCGCAGTATGTTCAGTGCTTCCATACAATGGTCAGTCGCTCAGCACATGTGCACTAGGTCTGCCCCGTACTTCTAAAAAGTATCAGAATAGCTGATGGTGTGGGGCAGATTGTGCCAGACAGAGGAAAGACTATCATCCCTTGCTGTATGTGTTCACAGAGGAATAGAACCATGTGAAATTACCGCCCTGGAAATGTCGGGCTCCATCACTCACATGCTCACATGTGTTTTAAAAATGCCAAGGGGATTCAGATGTCTGGCATCCTGCTCAGATTCCTAAGTATAAAAAGAGTCTGTGATAACCTAGATGCACGTCAGCTCTAGTCAGAGCACAGAGAAGCAAAAGAGTAGCAGATAATTGTTAATCTGTTCCCTGTGAAACATTTAACAAAACAGCTTCGTTATTATAGATCTGCCTGGCTTCACTGATAGTACAATAAGCAACACAATAAAATGGATATTAATGTGATTTTTATGAAAGGACTAGCAAAATGAGTTGTCTTACTCTCAGATAGCACTAAAATTAGGTTAGTAAGGGTACCTACAATTCTAAGCACTGGAACACCTCACTAGCTGCAAGAAGACCAACCATACTTTTAAGCATCTTGCTGAACTGGATCTTAATTCACAAAGCAGGACCTAAACGAACCAGAAATATACTGTATTGCATGCATTTTCCCCCACATACTAAATTGGGAAATAAAACATTGATTTCTAGCACATACCCTATTCCTTCATCACTGACGCAGCTAGATCTGTGCTGAAGTGTTGCTGAATTATTGAAACCCTTGTAATGTTGTAATGGAAAATGTTAATTTTAAAACAAGACACACAAATGCCTGCAAAAACAATGAATCAATCATAAGTGGGTAGATAAACAAATGTATTTTTATTTTCATTTCAGTGATCTGTGTGGCCCAGCAGTGAACTCCAATTTTGAAAGGAATTAAATAATGTTTTGCAGCTGGTCAGAAAATGGAAACCCATTTGCAGAATTTTTAAAAAAATCACAGACATTTCTCCAGTATTACATCAGGAAAAAATAAATCAACATATTCTTGAAACTAATTAGAAGCAAGAAGGAAGGTGTTTTTTAACAGTACTCAGAGCTTTACCTGACATATTAAACACACACATCCAGCCATCTATAAAAACTACAAACATCATGAATCTGTTTACTACTGAGAGGGATTAGCTGAAAAGTACATCATGCAGCAAATTCTTTCCACAAAGGAAGTGTATACAATTTCATCATATGGTGCCCCTCATGTTTGCTTAGAAAAAAAGAAAGAGAAAACTGGGTATAGCCAAAATTCTGTTTAGAGAGTGAAGGTCTAGGGGAGATGGACAAAGAATGAACTGGGGCCTTCCAGCCATCTCTCTGCCACATCCAGCTCTGCAGAAGCTGCTCTATTCCAATTCTGCAGCAATATCCTCCTGTGCCAGCCCACAGGAATGTCATGGAGAAAGATAATGCTCTTGAGGTCTCTACACTTTTGGTGTCAAACAGGAGCGGGATTTGGAGGTTGGCCGGAGAACAGAAAGAGGAGCCAGGGTGCCCAGGAACTAAGTGCAGGCAACCAAGGCAAAGAGTAAAGCACTGCTTCTCTGCGCACATTCCCTGAGACCAGCAATTGAATGGACAGGTTTAGGGAGAAGGTTTTGTCTGTCTATACGAGTTCCAACAGAGTTAAGTGTAGACTGTGCTATGCCTATGATGCTGGTAGAGCCAGCCATTAAAGTACAGCCTTGGAACATTTTCTGTGATGCTGATCACTAAAAAGGATAGCCAAATTGGAGCATCGAGATGAAAAGCAGCTTTCACAACGGTGTTTATTGTCTTGAACATTTTCACGAATGTAATCCAATATTATACAGCTAACTATACAGTTTTATTAAAGAATCATTCATTGCCTTGATCCTTTCTGAAGATGACGTATGTATTTGCGGACCGGAATATTCTGCCGACGAGGAATATTTTTCTCTTGGCAGGAATCCAAGCATCAAAATGTAGGCTTTTGTAGCTGTGGTGAGTAATCTGTCAGCAGGGAAACCATGACAGCCTAGAGGAGGAAGAAAAGAAAAAAATCCAATCACATTGGAAACAGATACTCCATAAAAATAAATAAGGGGGAAATATTTTCCAGCTCTAAAGTCTTGTGTTGAAAATTATTGCCCTGACAAAAACTGCACACTTAGATTTATTTGCTAGAATTTCTGAGGCTGAATCAGGGAAAGAGCTGAAAATCAGTTAGGGTGTTCTGTACTGTAGTTTATAGGTTTTCTCTGTGCGGACAAAATATATTAATGGATGGCCGAGGAGAAATTCAGACAAAGTATGTTTAGACCAAATGCTGAGGCCTTTTTGTGTGTTATATTATATCCTCAGCTGCTGCGAGGAGATGCTGTAGGTACCCAGTCAGCACATGGGCTTGCTTGTGGATGTCAGCAAAACTTCTGTTAGCATCGGTGAGAGCCATACTTGAAGGACTTTGAAATTTATCCCAGTTTAGCTATCCTTTCTGTGGTAAAACATAGAAAATCCTCACTGAGGTTAATAGCGTGTCATCTACCCCTCCTGCCCTCCCCTAGTATTTGACACACATTCCAACAAAACCTTAGGTATGGCCATGAAATGAGAGTAATGGGAATGTCAGCTAAATAAAACATGGTGTTGCAGCAGCTCTGCCGTCCTCCCCACACCTGTGTACATAAAAAGCCCCGTGCTTGCTTGGTTTTGACAAGGTTTGCACTGTTGTGATTTCACAGCAATGCCTGGCTGCAAATTGTTATTTTGGCCCAGAACTGGATTTACAAGGGTTCTCCAGGGGTTGTGATCTTGTTGCCTGTCCTTCCTTTCCCTTCAGCACTGCTCAGTGTGACAGGTAGTCCCAGGCACACAGTGCGGACTGAACATAGAGCTGTGCAGCCCCCACTGCTACCCATGTCGTTGCTGCACTCAGCCCTGTTTGGAAGTACAGCTGAGCAAATAAATTATTTTTCAGTTTGCTGTCTGAGCTGAAAGTGGCAGAAAATTATATATAAACAAGACCCATATAATTCATTGCTTTTACAGCTTGATAAAATACAAATATAACATTTTTCTTAACCAAACAAAATATGTAGCTTGAATCCAAAGTAAAGGGTTTATTTTCTTTTTAAAAAACAGTATTTAGGGCAATTAGAAGCACTGCAAAATTAAAATAAAAAATATGACCACTTTTTGGAATTTTAAGACCAAAACTATGAATTTAACACGAATTTGTTAATAATTTTAACTGTGTCCAAAATCTGAGGTTTTGGTAAATACAATATTCAAGCACTTATTCACTCAGAGCACATCTAGAGTTTGCCTGAGAGCTATGCCAATGCCATTTGTGGATTTTTTTCCACCGCTGAAAGTTTTCACTAGCTTTTGTCAACATGATGGTTCTAAAGCTGACAATAAATAACAGGCTACTGAGATCTGGCAGTAATTTTCTGAAATTCTAGGAATGCTGAGAGGGGAGTTATGGTTTATGTTAAATGCCAAGTGTCCTCTCATGGTTCCCATGGATCTCACAGTATTACCCACACCATAACTTTTCAGGGTCCTTCAAAGCTTGGTCTTGCAGCGCTTTCTCAGGGAAAGTTCCCATTGGTATCAGTGGCAGTTTTTCTTGAAAGAAAACTGCAGAATCTCTAGCTTTAAGTGTTTTGGAAATTGTAGCTTCTAAAACCAGTGCCTGGGACCTCAGCATTTAACAGGTTTTAAAATTGAGCCGCTCAGTTAGTCATTAGAGTACACCCAGTGATTTAAATACCAGAAAATAATACTGTAGATTTCACTTACTGATAAAAATTGGGTCAAGCAACAGTGGATTATTATCAAAATAGGTCACATTTGTGTCCAGAGGTATTTGTGCTACAAACATATGTTGCCTATAGTCAAAATCATGATGTGTTGTGGGGTGCATTTGAAACATATGTACTAACATTTAGTATTTATTAAGGAACCAAGCTGAATCCAAGCCTGGAGTGCAAGGCAGAATAGAAGCTGACCCTAACCCCTAACTACTGTTATCTTCCTTTTTTACCATAATTGTCCATTTTCTGTTTTCAGCCTCCTGGAAAACCAATGATCGTGGAGAATAAAATACTTCGTCATCAACTTCTTCAGCTTTTCTGGGTAAACAATGTAAAAAAGTCCAGTTGGAAGCAGCAGATTTTGCAGTCTATAGATTAAAAAGCATATAAAAATAAATAAATATGTGAGGACATTCATAAAACCTTTAACTAGTAAAAAGGTTAACAAATTTTATATTAGCTCCCACTCTATCTCCTTTGATGATGAACTCCGAAGAATTCCACTGACTTCAAAAGAATTCCTCATCTGTGAATAAGATGGGAATATCCCCATTTAAGTCAGTAAAAGTTCAGTGCTGACTTCACGAAAGTCAAATTTTACTCCTATTTCTCTGGCCTCAGTAGCAGTGAAAACTCCAGTGACCTAGTGGATCACTAAAGTGCAATCTTTATTTGAATGCCATGCAATAATGTAATACTATCAATAACTGCAACAAGAACTTGCTAAATAATGATTTAAAAGGCTATAATTTTTTACTTTTGATATTGTCACTCATAAGATATTGATCTAATACCAACGAACAATGAATTAAAGCATCGTAGGCCAGTTCAGAGACATACCCATCAACAGTATTTTGTGAACTTATGTTAAAGTACAGTCAATTAAACCAGTAGTTCTATCAGCAAGGAAAATGCCCTTTTAATCTTGGACAATTAATAGTTTATGACTTTTCGTTTTCTCTAACTGATTTTCTGCTAATAAGAATTTCAACTAGGTGATTTTGAAGACATATTTAATGCTTCATTCATTTACAGATCTACAAAAAATTGCCCCAAATGCTGCCCAGGCCTTTAAGAGTTAATCTGTGAGCTGCTCATTCTAAATAAAATATAAGGGATCATTTCTGGTAGCAAAGAGGTAATGCAGAGTTAGAAATAGTTTTAAGGTCATAAAGAAGTAAAGTGCTAGCTCTCCTGCACGTGTTCTGGACTTACATCTCATTGGGAATCTCTGAAAGAGGCCAAGCCATGTGAGGTGTGCAAGATAAACTTTGTTATCTTTGTGAGTTTTTCAAGCTGGAGAGAGGTTTGCACATGGGTGTTCCATGGCCCCACTCAAAAAAATACCAAGCCCATGCTTTGCTGATGTTGGTTCTTATAAATGCAAACTGTAAAAGCATCAACAAAAACTCAATTCTTACCTGCATTGTAATCTGATAACCTTGAAATGCCTTTAGTCTTTCTTTCTTTTCCTCTTCTTGTCCCATACTTATCCATGTATCTGTAACTAAGACATTGGCACCGTCTGCGGCTTCCAAAGGATCCGTTGTGAGAAGTAACTTGGTACCATACTAATGTGAATAAAATAAGGAAGATCAGGAAGACAAGGAACTTCAACTTTGTTTATAATGAAAATAAGCTCTATTTAAACCACTCTGCTAGGCTATTTCTTAGGCTCCTACCTCTCTGGAGTACTGTTCAGTTATTTTAGATATTCTGAGGTCTGGTTCAAAGCCCTGCCAAAAGAGATGATAGGTAACATATCATGGAACATATGTGAGATCCTTACTGATTATTAACACTGGTTAGAAAAATACTGATTGAACCATTTGCCAGGGGAAGAAGAATGTCTTGCAGAACTGTAAAACTTCAGAAAATAATGTTGATTTTGTTGAAAGTTTATTTTGGAGATGAACTGGTGGAAAGTGTTCTGGTAAGGTAAGAAAAATGAATTCAAACAGTTACAGAATGAAATGCCTATACATCATTTAATTTTTTATTCTAAACTGATTCTTTGTTTTGTATTTTATATTGTATTACAATGCAGCATTCTGAAAGCTGCATCACTAATCTGAACCAACCAAGATGCAACGCTTCCACCAATCTGAAACAACTTTCAAATTTTGGCAGGGGAGAGGGTATTGGATGACTTTGTAACACTGTCTCAAATGGAATATCATCCTCCATTTTTTATGCAGTCATGAATTCTCCTCAGCCCTTCTGAAGTTGGACTCAGTAGAATTACTGGTGCTTTGCATCAAAATAACTGAACTGGGATTCTGAACCTTGGTTCCGAAAGCTGGCGCCCAGGATACATGCAAGCACCACTAGCCAAGGCCAAGTATCCAAATGGCTGAGGCAAGAATGGGCGAAGTTTGCCTTCCCTGCTCCATGCACATGGCTTTCTTACCTTGGGAGTCGCAATACGCAGGTGAATTCCCAGCTTTGCAGCACTCATCATGATGGAGTGGAGGACATTGTTTCCGTCCCCGATCCAGGTGACAGTGAGCCCGTTTAGCCCACCATAGTGCTCCTGCCAAATGAATCGGGCAGCCCTGGGGTTATGTTCCAGGGAAGCAGAGCAAGGTGATGCCCTAGGTAGGAGGGATTGATCAGGCAGGTTTGGTACAAAGAAGGCTGGCTACCTTCAAATGCTAGCTGCATGGAACCATACCTTTAATTGAACTTACTGGAGCTACGAGATGGTCAGGGAGGGAAAGCCCCCCATGTCTTACATGAAGACCCAAGTGCTGCAGCTTTCTCCAGTGAAGGACACATTGACATGTATGCCATATGGTGAGGCCCAGGCTGAGAGCACGGCACCATACACACAGTAACTTTAGCAGCAAAGCCATGCAGCCGTGTGTTGGTGCTCATAAATATCAGTGAATGGTAGAGATTCTTAATTTAGAGGCAGTCCTAATGCCTAGGATAGCACTCCCACTTTTCCCCCAAATTGTGAAAATATCCCTATTTAGGTTTGCTCTGGCTTGGTTGTCTCTACACAATGTTCCCTGCGGCCATGGCAGTGGCCATGCCCTTAGAGTGCATTTTAGCCATCACAGCTGTACAGCACAGCAAAGAGCAATACTTTGAAAGCAGCTGTGCCACTCATGGCCTGCAGGGTTTGCTCTCTGTTGTACAGCCAAAGAGTGCACTGATTTTTTTTAAAGTGTGGATTACCCAAACTTGAAACAGCATTACAGGGTTAACTGTAGCTTTGCCTGATGGCACTTACAGCCTGTACACGTGCAGCTACGCTGGCCCTCAGCCATCAACAGATAAGGCCTAAGGAGGAACAAGGGTAACAGGAGCTTCATATGTCCAGAGCAGGATAATTTGAGGACCTTTAGCAAGCCTTCTTTTAAATATGCACGTTTATAAGTACTTTGGTTGATACCAGAGAGTTTGTAAAGACTTAATCAAATACTTCTATATGCCTGCTCTGTACAACTCTACCTCATGACTCGAAAGACTAAAGCCACAGTGGAGAGTCTTTTATCCTTAGTTCAAAACTGGGCCATGGTGCAATTGCATTGTAGTAGCTGGAAGCCAGACAGTGTTTCAACACTTTGTGTGACATGATTCAATGCTTGTCATAGAGGATAAGCATCCACATTGTAGAGCTGCACTAACTGGCAACCTTGCAGGCAGTCGCAACAAAGATGCCAAAAGACTGAAGAGGAAAAGGGCTGGGACTACCCCCTCCTCTCCTGGCAGCAGCTTCTCCAAACAAATAGTTGTGACGTTATTCCAGAACAAAGTTACTTGCACTTCTGCCAGTGACCACAATTTTGAGTCAAAAACAGTAGCACTTGAAATATTGAATGACATTAAAGTGCCATTGAAATCTAAATCTAATAGAGTCCTAGGCTGCCTACATTTTAAGGGCTAAAACTATGGTATTGTAAAACTATTGCTTTTTCAGTTGAAGTTTGTTAGGAGCAGGCTCACGGGCAGAGGTGTGATGCAAGGGCTTTTACAGGAGAGCAAATCAGGACTTTGTGGACATGGCAGTTATTTCAGTGTAACAGCTCTGCAGGTCTCTAAAGATCTTTCAAAGTCCTTCCACATCTCCTAGCAATGGTGCTCCTAAGACAAGGCCAAACTAAAGCATTTTTTTAAGGGCTTGTTTCCAGCTAGGGCTTGGTGATAGCTGAGACATGAACCCACAGCCAGGAGCAAATGAGACAGCTCTTGAGTTCTTTTGATCTTACTGGTTAAAAATAGACATTGCAGCCCATAATGCTCAAAGCACTGACTAGTGAGCCACAAATATACTGCTATGTTAAATAACTTCCACCTTATTACCAGCTGCTACTCTGCATTAAAAGAAGCACAGCGCATACGAAATACTTTTCTCTGTTTTCCCAAGATACTAGCTGTTACAGATAAAGTATGAAGTACTGGAGAGGTCTGTATAATGACTCTCAATATGCACTGCAAATTGTAAAACCACATCTGCAGCGACTACTGTATAGAGTGGACATAGCTGTGCTAATCTTAATGAAGACATTCAGCTAATGGAAGAAGCCGTAGACAAGGCAGAATCAAGCTGTGTGTGTGCTAGGGGAGCCTGTTTTATATCCTGTGCTAAGCTTTATGCTGTCTCTGGTACACTGCTGCTGTAACTCAAGCCTCTTCATCTAAAGCCAGCTCACTATGACTGTCACTGTAGTGCTTATGCACATACATCCTCAGCTTCCAAGAAAGATGAGATGATTGTGTTGGCCAGAACCAGAAAGTTTTGAGGCAATACAAAAGCTACTGTACATGAGACATATTTTTTTTTTCCTGTTTTATAGTATATGCTTATACAACTGCACAGAGAAAATCCTGCTAAAAGTGTTTTGCCACAATGGTAACACTCTAGGTTAAACCAGAACCTTTACAATACATGCTTATCACCTGAGCCTCTGAAGATATTTTTCCCCTTATATCCCTCCCCAATTTTTCCAAAATCTGTTATAGTGATGTAGGCTTTTTACCTGCTTGGGTGTTCTGCAGTTTCTCTTCACATTTGAAACCTGACTTCAAAATATTTATACTCCTAGTAAAGCCACAAAAAAATAACATATTTAGAAAGTCTAGAGCCCTTCTCCCTTATGAATGCCTCTTTGCAAACTAGTGATTGCTGCTGTAGTGCCACAAAACTTGGCTTTGCTATTCTCATTAAAAAACCCTGCTAAATAATTAATGTCAATTTTACAGTTATCTTTCTCAACGTGGTGCTGCTTTTACAATGTTTCATTCTGTTCTTATCCATGGTTGCAGTGTATCAGTGTATCAAACCCTGGGAAAAACCAAGCATGCTCAGTGATTTAGCACTGCTGTATGTTTAGAGAAGACTGGTTTAGCTAATTAGGGACATTCGTGTCTGCCTCTGCCTGGACTTGCTTCCAGCTAGGCTGAAACTCTGACACCGTATAGATTACTTCTGAAATGCTTGACCACAACAGTCATAACAGTGCCCAATGAAAACAAGCTTTTGAATAATGAATCAATAATCTGTCAAAATTTAAAATGGAAAGCAGGGGACTAGTCAAAGCTTTAGCCCTTTGGGAGACACTGCGATCCAGTAAATGAGAAACTGGGCAAGCTTGGATTTACAGTCTCTCAAACTGAGCTGAAGGCAGATGCTGGGACAGATATCTTTCTTACTCTCACATTGGTTTTTGTTACGGTTATTGAAACAGTATATTCTAGAGGATCAGTCCAGATCTTAGTTGGCATTTCCAATTGTTAGAACTATAATGATGATGCTGGTGATGAATTTGAAGACTATAATAATTTGAGTTCTTTGGGTCACACATCGAGGAGAAGTTGAGAATATATGGCAGCCCTCTTCAAGCTGGGCAACACTGTAATTTGTTATGCTGTTTAAAAAGGAATCACTGATATATTTCTTAAGCCAACAATTTATTTCTGAAAAAGAATTTTCCCTTCAAACCAGTGACATAAAAAGCTAGTGGCATATGGATCCATTCTAATTACGAGTCTGGCCATCCTGCAGTCAGCTACAAGTTAGCTGATTTGGCCAGTGACACTAATATCAATTGAATCAATGTCAATACCCAGTTCATCCCTGGAATACAAATTGTGATGCTGCCCTCCAGCCAAGCATCACAGAGCAGAAGTTGTGAGCCACAGCTTCTGCCCAGGAGACTGAGAGGCACCAGGTGGACTCAGCAAGTGGCTGTTACATGCCTTCAGCACAGACAGAGAAGTGGCACTGCATGTGCACAGTAGTAGCATACAAACTCATAGTCTTTAAAGGCCAAATCCCCAAACCCTCAAAATCAGGTTGCATAATGTTTACAACCATTTCTAGAGCGTTATAACTCAAGAGCAAACTCAGCTCAACCCAGCTTTTAAGAAAGAGTGTAGCATGTATACTACGAAAAACATCCCTCGGCATAATAGAGGGCATTTAATCCTGACCACAGTGTTAAAGGGCAGAGCCAGCTTAGATGTCAAACATATGAGGGGTTCCAGGTTGCTCAGGAAGAAGGCACTGGGCAAGAGGATGTTGAACCTGAAGAATCTCACCCCAGTATTCATGACAGGAGCACAGTCTGTGATCTGACAAGAACACTCTGAATACAGAATGAGAACTGACAGCCCTGAAAATAAACTAGCCTCATTGTTTGGGGAATGCAACAGGGTACATGAAAATAACCACACTAAAATGCACCTGTGAAAAGGGAATTAGAAGCCATACGCAAGAAGACATTCTGACAAAAAAAACCAGGAAATTAGGCAGTTTCAGACTGAATAGAAAGTGCTTGAAGAGGATTCAAGAAGGCACAGGACAAAATTAATAGAATTTAGAAAATGGAAGACTAAAAATGTGCTAAGCATAAAGAGGGCCAGAGTGCATGTAGTGCTCCACTGGCAAATGCAGCAGGAGAAAAAACAAAAGGAAAAAAAAAAGTACATTTTGGGTATGGGCTGACAGCAGGGAGGAGCAGATCCAGGCAGGAAAATATTTACAGAGATAAGGAAGAGATATTTTTAAAGAGAAATAAGCTGCACAAAATCTGTAATTACATTTAAATATAAGGCTAGCAGTCTGTGCCACTATTGTAGTTTGCATGTACGTATAAATCAAATGAATTGCCTTTGCATTGCAGGAAAGCAGTCCAAATGTTATATATAAACCTTCAACCAATTTAAAGAATCAATGATACTATTCAACATCCCTATATCAATCTTCCTGCAAGCAGTACTCGGATAGTATCTTTTTATCCTGCCGAAAATCCCACAAGAAGTTTGATTGTGGTCAGTGACAACTAGACCCTGTGGCTTACACTTCTTCAAGTGTTAGTCCTACATCTGTGACCTACCTGGTAAAGTTCATTATATGATTAAAATGCTGGTTTGTTACATGCTACTGGCTGTAAGGCCAGTCTTCTCCTCAGCGTACAGTGCAGAGAGGAAAAAAGGCAGCAGAGAGGCAGGTCAGAAAAGGAGGGAGCAGGCAGTGCCAACACCCACAGCGGGCTGCTGAGAGCTCCCCCCTGCCTGCCCCTCTCTCCTGGGCAAGAAAGCAGGAATGGAAAGTGGGTCAGAAACCAGTAGTGCAGCATGCCCTTGGCAGAGTGGGGCTGCCACCCAGCTGCCCTCTAAGGACCTCCTGACAAACTCCGGGCTAAGGAACATGCTGGAAAAACTTGGGGAGAGATGGGCACAGTTGGAGGAAACAGTGCTCTGCTGATCAGGCTGTCTGGGAAAGTGCTGCAGATTTTAAAAAGCTGCCATGGCTGTCCAAAAGCTGAGCCATTCCTTGAGACCTCTATAAGTGCCCACTTTGTCATGATACCTCTCCATGTCAAATGTTTCTTTCGTTTGAGCACCGTTACGGTCCTGTTTCCTCATCATGTAAAATGGGCAAGGACACTCTTTCCAAAGATGTCCTCCTCAGTGCTTGGTGCAACAAGGACACCCATCTGCTGTTGCTGCTGCCCTAGGTAGTCACACCAAGGAAGAGTCCAGCCTGTGGGCCCAAGTTCACCTGAAGCTTCTACCACAGCTGCCCTATACAAGGACACAACGGAGGAGGAGCAGAGGTTCATCAACAGGGCATGTACTCATTCTGCTGATCTCCACTGGTTTCTCCCTAAGGTCAGTGGAGAAAGAGAGGCATCTCTAGAGGGCGAGTACAGGGCAACAGCACTCTGAACTTTGGTGCTGTAGTCAGTGGCCTGGACAAAACCAGGTTTAGGGACAGAGATATCAATACTTGTGTAGACTACGAGCCACAGATTATTCCTGAAGCTTGTTACTCACAAGTGATAAAATGCTCATAACTAAGGCATTTGCAAGACAGAACCCCCCACAAACACAAGTATAAGATTTACCTGGTTTACAGTTGCAGACAGTGTTTAAATGAAATAATGACATTTAATGATTAATGACGTTCTCATTACAGCTCTTACAGAATTTGAGCAGTTCATTGAGGCTGGCTGAATGTGAAGTCACAAATGTACCTTATCTTCAGGTATGTGAAGTGTTCTAGTCTCAAGTTCACCAATTTTTGCTGGTCTCTTCACATTTAGTGTTGAAAATTTTACGAAAAATACTAATCAAAGTAAGGAAAAAGTAATTTTCACTAAACATATGAGTCTTTTAGTATTTAAAGTTTAAGGTACGAATAATTTAATATTACTTCCACTAGATCTTTTCCACATACTGAACGTCCCATAGCAGAGTCTTTGACAGCTGAGAAACACAGCCGAATGAATCAGGAAATTATTCTGCCCTCCCTTTTTCAAGCAGTGTGTTTTTTATTAATTCAGAAAGTAAACAAGGTCAGAGGCGTTCATCATACTTGTCAAACAGCACTGCAGTATAATAATCTTTTTTATAAGCCAGTTCCTCAATTGATTGTAAAACAGCAGAGTACTTCTGTTCACAGATAAACATCTGGTATTCTATGTGTAAAACATTATCCTGCTGTCAAATCAACTATTTCATTAGATTAAACTACAAAATACAATCTTTTTTAACTATTCATTGATGTGAGCAAAGTTTAAAGAGGTTTAAGTGCCTGAACACTAGGCATTTGACGAGTAGGATTAACTGGCTTTTCAAAACAAATTTGTTCAACCAATTTCCTAATATATGGATAGTGATTCCTTTTAAACTGTACACAGGTTAGGGTGGAATCAATAGTGAACTACTGAGTTTTTTCAAGTCAGTGGAAAAACTTTCACTGGCTTTGGTTGAGCCAACATCTCACCTTTATCTTAATATGTAAAGCCTCCTGCACCTTTTTTGAATTGCAGCCTAATTCCAATGAAGTATTTGTACAATGAAGTACAATGCTTAACTTCAGTCCCACTACAGCTGATAGGACTAGGTAATTGTTTTAAATTAAATGGGTCCTTAATTATATTGCTGGATGAAGATCTCTTTAAATAACAAGTGTCATGTAATTACCACTTAGAAAAACTTAGGAATAAATGGTTTTGAACCCGAGTTCCCCAAATACTTACCAAGACCAAGACTTAGCAAAAAAATATTGTTATTAAACAGGGATTATACTGCTACCTGAAGAGTTAGGTAATCAGCTAAAATCTGGAGAGGATGATATAAATCAGACAATCCGTTGATTATTGGGATCGTGGCTTCTTTCGTCATTAGGTCCAGATCGTTATGCTTATATACTCGAGCCAAGATTGCATTTGTCATGCTGGACAGCACCCTAGAGGATGGCAGAAAATACCCAAGTCAAACATAATAAATATATCCCTGTTGCACTCTTCAGCGTGCAACACATAAATATTAATGAGAAATGGTAATGAATCAAATTTTTTCAGCTATCTGAATAACTTATCATGCCTGCATAGTACCCTTAAGTGCAGACATTTAACAAGCTGCTAATAAGTAAGCAGTTTTACTTACTAACAATCGTAAGTAAATGAAAACTGCTGCTCTATTCTATGGTTTTTTCTCTTTAGCATTTGATTGTAGCTACAGAGGTAACATCAATAAATGTTAAGGTATCTGACCTAAGGTAAGAGATTGCATGACACTGTAACATTTGAAGAATTCGATAACTTCAGAAGAGATAAGACATAAGATTTCTTGAGTCTTTTAGCAAAGAACAAATGTAGCATTGATGGAATACTAGTGTCTCTGTATGGTAACCTGACTTTTGTGTGGATTAGGAATACAGATCTGTCTTAGATTACCACAATTATTTACTGATCTCAGTGAACACAGAAACAGGAGGCCAACACCACCAGCCTGTTCTTTCTCCTACCTACACACCTGCATATTGATACACATGGTATCAGTGTTAAAGTAATACCCAACTTGAAACTCGGTATATGGATACGGGCGTGCAGCAGTCACTGTACCACTGTGGCCTTAGCCTCATTTGCCAAAGTGTGAAAGACTCAGATATTAGCATGGTATACTCAGTATGCACTGAATTCTTTAGATAAATTAAACATGGATTGGATCTCTGCATTTCTGTATTTTAATCAGGCCCTGAAGCATGACTTTGAAGTAGCATTTTGTGTGGTTTCCTGTTATGTCTAATAGGACCTTAAAACAAAACAAGGAAGAGACTGAATAGAAGAGTATGAAGAACCCTTGCAGCATCTATCTTCCTGATTAGCCATGAGGAATTCTGGTATCTCCTCTTGTGGAAATATGGCTGTTAATGTCATGACCTTTACACAGACAAATCTCCTGATGAAGCCACTAACATGTATTGTCTAGTGACACCAGACATTCTTCACATAAGCAAAACTCTTACAAAATGTTACAGATTCCCTGTAGAGCTCTCTCTGAACAAAAGACCGCCAACAGCAGCTACAAGTTAAAAGGAGGAACTGAACAGGGTATTTACTGATTGCAAAGTATTGGGACAGTTGCTGTTTGTGCCATTATTTCTTCTTAGCTCACAAGTTTCTTTCTCTGTGTGTGTGTGTGTTTATTCTAGCTTGAAGCACGTGACTGTGGAAAACCCATTCTGTTCTGAACTAGTCATCAGGGATGGGATGCATGCTCCCTTTTGTTAGCCACCTAACAGGTGTCCACCCAAAACAAGACATAGCCAGTCCCACCAGTCAAGGAAAAGAGGCAATCACACTGGGAAATTGACTTTTTTTTTAGGATGTCAGGACAGCTGATTCCTACCTGACATGACTGATAAAGAATTTCAAGACGGATTCTTTACAGGGTATGCCATTAGAGGAAATTCAGTCATAATCAATTACCAACTAGTGAAAACTGCTGGATTGTCTTCCTTAATCTGTTGAAAGTAGATACTAGAATTATTAGACACTTGCCAGCAAGACATCAGACAGTCCTGCCAGCATTTCTAGATGTCATATCTTACAGTAGGAAATCTAGGTGGAAACTGGGTTTATACTTTGTGAAATCAAACCCAAACTGAACTCAGAAAAAAAAAAAAAAAATAGACCTCATCTGAGGAGACGGAGTCTCCTGTAATCAAATCAATTTAAAGGAAACCAGGTAAGGCTGGGATTGCATAGGAAAAAAGACCTGGCTAGGCAAGAGTCTTTACTAAAGATGAAGTTTTGGAAGGTGAGGGGGAGTAAGCACAAGCTCATCAAGTGACTTTTCATTTAAGGTTCCTATGTTATTGCCAACTACAAGGTCTTTTTCTCTTTTCATTCTTTTTGCAAGATTGTGAGCCTATAAATTTCAAAATCCCAGGGCTTGGAAATATACGAGTGTACTGGAATGCTGTATATCTCTCTTTTCAAAATAACTCATTTCTACAGAGAAAAGCTGGAAATTTTTACTCAGGTGTATCCTCTGAGGAATCCAAAATGAAACACAAATAAAAGTATGCCTTTTTGGTGTGGCTGATCTCCGAGTTTACAAATGGGGCATTTGTATGTGTTTTGGATAGAATGTTGCTATCAAAGGTAGTTTTGGTTTTCTTTTGAAAGCATGTACCCATTCAAAAAGTTTAAATTTCCAACAAGACTGCTTCATTTTCGTTCATAGTCTTACAGGGGTATATGGTGAGTGGGTGTTCTCAGTAAGCAGTGAGAAGTAAACCCATTCCCCACACATGCAGAGATTCATCCCCTAATAATGCCAGTAAATGGTAAAATCATCGTATGAGCTCTTCAGTGCTGCCACTGAACATTATGGCCACTGAGCTACAGTGGTGCACAGTGGAAGTGCTCTACAGTGGAAAATACAGATACAGTACTTATACTCCATTTCACATAATATATTAGACATGCTAAACAGCACTGAAAGTCTTAGAGCTTCTTAATGCATGGTAACTTTTTGCAACTGTGTCAGCATAAATCTAAATGTCTTGTAAAGCATGGAAGAACTGTATTATGAACAGGTAATAAGTCACTAAAAATATGTTCACAGCAGAAATGCTTTCAACCCTTACCTGCAGCAATTCTAATAAAAACTGGGGACTTTTATAGATCTGTGCCACTTTTGCTTTAAGTCTCAATCACAAGTATTCCTAAGGCCTTCAGAGCCCTAGACACATGGCTGTAAATATTTGAAATACCCTCTGGGTCTACTACAGGCATTCTTTTTTTATTCTTACATTAACTGAATGAGGTTGGCATGTTATCATTCATTCACAAGGAATGCCAAGGAATTAACACTCAGGTTGTTCTTTTGGGTAAACTCAGCCTTCATTATGCAAAGTCAATAATAATTCTGCTAATGAGAGCAGGAGTGAAGCAGAGCATGTGGGGCTCTGTAAGAACTTGGGAAAGCCCTCAGTCTGCTGTAGCAGGTGAGTGCTGTGACTCAGCAGAGGAGCAAAATTCCCAAGCCAGGATCATAAATAGGGACTTGACCTGGAAGAGCAAGCAGTGACAGAGAAAAGGGGGGCTGAAGACTTGCATGGGAATTGGGTATTGTGAGAGCTTTCTCCACAGAACGGGGACTCCTCCAGAATGGCTAATTTGCTTGCTTCTACTTTTGCCTTATTTCTTGTAGCTTACTGTCTTCCTTTTTCCCTTTTGCTTGAGCAAACAAAGGTCATTCAAGAGCCTGTGAACCAAAGATGTAATGGTCCTTTATTATCCCATTTGTGAAGAAGAAGAAATGAAAACTAGCCTATGCAAAGCATGTCTATTTGTGTATGAGAACAAACCTGGATTTGCTGCAGGGTTGGCATCTGAATGGCAGCAAGCCTCCGGATGACAGTTCTGCACCTCTGGAGGAATGGTGCTTGGAGAGGTTATTGCAGGGGAGCACGGCATAAGGGCCCTGCCCACATCCTTGCCCTTCCTGGAGATTTGGCTGCTGGGGCTCAGAGCCAACTTTGCAATAGTGCAGCTGAGGGCTACCCCTCATCACTCTGACATCAGGGAGGTGAGGCTCCCAAACAGCACTGTGAGGAGCCTCCATCAGGGCCGATGCCCTTCTCTTGGGAGTCACGTCTCTTGCTGCTTTGTAACCATGGCCAGGCTGATCCTGACCTGGACCCCCACCTGCGGGCTGATGTCTCAGCCTGGCTTTGGCCCACCACCATTCCCACAGAGGTGCCTGATGCCCTGGCCTGTGGCTGCCCCTGGCTGTGTCCCGGCTGCCCTGCTCCCTGGCTGGGGGCAGTGGGACGGGTGCTGGCTGAAGAGGCCCTGCCCTGCCTGACCCAGGGGGAGCCCCTGGTACCCAAGCCTCCCTAGTCCCCAGGGAGCCACCAGCCCACATGGCACCTTGACATACTGCTCTGAAGAGTCTCACCATTTGTCCTTCCCTTCCCATTCAGAAGTGCCACAGTGTAATCTCACATTGGCCCTGGTAAATCAACCCTTCCTTTGGCTTCACCTGCCACCTTTGGTGGTACTGCAATCCTTCCACATTATTTTGTCTTGGACCCTGAAGTCATTCCTTCCCAAATGTGACACCTCTGCACTTTTTCATTCATTCTCCACTGCTCTGGTTGTGTCCCATCCCTTCTCAATTTCAGTTCCTTTAAGGTGATGTAAATATCTGATCTTCGTCTTTCCAGCCTGGTGTGCCAGTACCCCTGCTCACCATGTCATGTTCTGCCTCTTCAGTCCCAGTCTCTCAGCATTAGTCTCCCATATCCCTCCTACTTCGCCCTCTATCAGCATCCTCTCCTCCTCTTCCTTCTCTGCTGAGAGGCTTTCTGCTTACAATGGTCCAGTGAGAATCGGAGAAAAGGCAAGACACTTGGAGAATAATAATACTTATTTACATCAGTGTGGGGGATTTACCTTTAATATGTTTCCCATTCACCTTTAATATGACATAGTAAGCTATGTATGTTTGACTTGAAAAATCCTCCATCTCTCATGCCAGCAGAGTTGTAGCAGGGATGCATGTGCTCTGAAGCATTTAAATGGCACACTTTGATGAAGCTATAGCTGTCCTGCTTAAACTGGGGCTATGTCCTATGATGTATGAAGAATTTCTTTTAAGGTCGTGTATTTGAATCCCATGACAGTATATGAGCTCTGCTGAACCAGCCACAGTGGCCACTGGACACAGTGACCTAAAGTACCTCAGACTTGACTGTTAAGTCTCAGATTAATCTGTTCCCTTTGTAGGCCCACATTCTGATTTTTGGATTTTTGAATCTTTTAAACTTGTAGTTACCAAAGCAAGGCAATGGAACACGTTTGTTGCAACATCTGAACACTAACATTGCAGCTTGCTTTGATACTGCCAGAGTTATGTATCTAGTGGGGAGCGAGAGCTATGTATTTCCAAGCCTCAAGAGACTGAAATTTTGTCTTTCTACTATCAATACTCGTATGTCTTCCAATTCAGTAGTTAAAGGCAAGAAAGGAAAACTTAAAATGTTCAAATGTTTGGTCTTTTTCTTACATTTTCCTTGGATTTCATCACAGAGAGAACAGCAACATAGTTCTCAAACAGTCTCTCCCACTGACTGTGAAAACTGTAGTATACAGCAGAGTTAAAGGAACCTCAGCTGGCTGACTGCATATTTTGAATTGACACTGGAGGGAATCCACTGCAGAAAAAGCTTGAGCTCAGTTCTTCCCTGCTATAGCAATGGGAATAGGCAGCTAGCTACCCATCCCTGCATGCATGTGGGACTGGGCATGATTAAGACCTTCCAAGGGTGCCAGTAAGAGAACAATGCCATAGTCCAGCCTCCACAGCAGTCCTGACAGTGGGTACAGCTGTGGAGGAGGGCGCATGAAATCAGAAACTGGATGCAAAGTGTTGGTCAAGTTTGGTGCTGCTGAAATAGGGGGATCTGAGTTGCCTTCAGTGCCACCCTGTCACTGGAAGTAGGCTAAGGCCCACCAGCGGCTGGCCTAAGTAGGATAAATAAAGTCTTTGCTTTTTGATTTTTCTTTTTGACTTGCCAGTCAGTTGTACTTCTAGCACCATTAGGAGCAACAGAACCAGAAGGTTCTAGTCTTGTTTGAATATATGTGCTGTCATCAGTGGAGCTATACTACTGAGGTTCGTAAAATGTTTCTGTTTGTGTGACTGTCACTCCCATTAACACTCTAGCAGCCAAATCTGATAAAAATATTTCTTGTTGTGAGACATTTTTGAGAGCTGGAGTGGATGGAAAGATGGTGTACTGAACTACAGATTCTGTGAGCTGAGCTGTAAATATTTAAGAAATCTGGAGTGCCTTCTGACATTTTTCCAGAAAGAAAATAATAGCTTCCAAAATTCTGTGAGACAGGTTTCAGCCTGATCAGCTACCAAATACATGGAAATGATGAATCAAGTGACATTTTACCAACCTTGCTGTATCTGTGAGACTCTCATTAGTGCCCAGATGTATGTCTTGTGTTGTAAGGAAGGAAGGATGACCTCCAAGGAGAGCAAATCCTACAACAAGGACAAATAAAAAAGAAATTAAACACCAGCACCTCATATTTACAGCCAAGATTAAAAATCTTCTTCATTTAAAAGATATTTACAGCAATAAAAGTAAAAATCAGCAGGACATCCAAATGTTTCAAACACTTAAAATCTGACACACAACACACAAATAAATGTATTTTGAAATAAATCCACTTGATTGTGATGCTTTGCTGAAACCTTTAGGCATGAGTTCTGATCTGTGTTCACAGGAACAGTTATTCGAGCTGCAAGGCTACATATCGCCAAAAACATCACCGTGGCTCCCTGTTAAGAGCTAGGTAATCCATTCAACATGCTGAATTTCTACTTCATGGGACTTAGCACCCTAGAAGGGCCATTTGAGTCACTAGGTGTAATTCCACATCTTGGCAAGAAGCTTCAAGTATATTCACTCAGATACAAAGCCCTAAGGCTACTCATACACTGTAACAAATTTAAGCTTGGTCACAAATGACCAAGTGCCTTAAAATTATAATGTGACAGAGAGAAAAGTAAAGATATTGGGCACTGCCAGCAACCCTCCACCCTGCAATAGTTAGGAATTTACAAGGTGAGCCAAAGAACTGGATGGATTAGGTCTGAATAATGAAATCCGTTCCTGAACAGGAAACCATGGAAAGATCTAAGCATCATTTAAGATGCTCCCCACTTTGGGGAACTTGAAAAGGTGTCTGGATGGTATTTTGGCTAAAGACAGATTACATGCTGAGGGCAACTCTCAGGTTCTGTCCTGCCTTATTTCCATTGTACCACCACTAGAAAGCTACCACAACCAACCAGCTTACACAGACAGGGAGAAAACCAACTTTTTTTCACCAACACTTGAGTCTCCCTGCCTTTGCCTGGTTTAAGCCTAAAGCCTCCCTCCACCGAATCTCAGTGTGAAGTCCATCGTGGCCACATATTGGGAGAATCGAGCTGGAGAGGGGCTGGTTTATAAACTGTCACAAATTATTTAGCATAAGCCTCACAGAGGACACAGGGTCCTACAACTGGGGACATACAAAGTATAGGATTTGAACTGGGCTGTACGTAGCCCTGTAAGGCATTTTCTGTGCATTGGGGAAGATTTTCCACATAAGAACAACTCCCTTCTAGTAGAGAAATTGTCAGGCAGATCTTGCCCTGTCACTAATACCATTGATGGAGGACATTTCCAGAGAATCACAGTTGTGGACAAACCAACTTTGCCAAGACAACGCTGTGCAGGAGTAAGCCTTTTACTGTGATAAAAACCTAGAAGGAAGCTCATCTTATTTTTATTGCCAAGAAGAGAAAGGGTTCATACAGCACAGAAGAACAGAGACCCAACTTCTCTACCAAACTGTGACCTCTTGGAGGTGCTAATGAATTTTGTGCTGTTAAAAAAGAAAAGAAAAACAAAAGACAAAAAAGACAAAAGGCTAAAAGCTGCTTGGGCTGGTTGTAGCCATTAGATGGCACTGCAGACATCACCAGGACTGCAGCTTCAACATGATGTTTGCACAGGCCTGTCAAAGATTAAAAAGTTGATCCCACAGTTACTCTTCAAAAAAGGATTAAACCAGGAGTGAACACAGAAACCTTTCACAGATAAAACAAAGCAACTAGGTTCAGGCGGCAGGCCTGGGCCCCACAGCTGGGCACCTAACACAGAGCAGCCCTTATTAACTTCCATCCCGTGTGGGCAGCAGGGTTGAGGTGAGGTCTTCCACTTCACCTCAGTTCAGCCAGTCTCTAGACTTTAAAATGCAATAGATAAAAATAATACTGACAAATCATTGCCTTTTGACTGCCTCAATTTCCTTAAAAGTCAGATTAAAAATAATGATGCTCCAGACACCACCTGAAGGACAAATCTCTGCTCCATCCAGCCAGTGTATATGCATTTTATTGAATGGGCCTGATTTTACTTACCTTTGTCATTATTAAGGATTGCTCCAAATCTCAACAAGATTAGTCAGACACAGCAAACTTTTAAGAATGAAGCATCACTTATTCTACTATTACGTTTTGCTGTTAGAGAAGCACTGTACATTTGCTGGTTGCTTTGCCCTCCTTTTTTGGTTATTCAGGAGCATTTTTGTATTAAGGCAGTAAAAATGTTTAGGTTTCCTCAAATACTTTCACCTCCTCTCTGCAGCTTAGACACAAACACTGTATTTATGGGAATGACTATGCAAACTATTGCCTAGATAGTACAGCCTATCTATTCAACGCAAGTTTTTAAGTCAAGACCTCAAGGATGAAATGTCGTTTGTAGTAACTTTTCCTGTCCAGCTTCTTGGGGTTTTTTTCAAAGTCATATACAATTATGTCAGTGATTTATCCCTGCAAGTTCCACACAATACAACAGCTCTGCATTTTAAGCTTCTAAATGCATACACTTTGGTAGGTATTTCACAGTCCAGGTAAGCTCCCATGGACGTGTTCTGTTTTCCATAAATAATGCCCAGGTAGAAAAAGAGGAATCTGGCCATTTATTCAGAATTGCCAGACGTCAGGCAGCCCGGTTGGAGCTACCACCTGGAGTCTGTGTACACAGCAGAGTCAATGTGTTGGGCTTTCTGCTCATGAACTGGCCATCTGTGCAGGGCCTGGGAACATATTTCTATCCAAAACTTTCCATCTGGAAATACAGGAGCTCTGTGCTCTAGCTTTGTATATAGTTGCAAAGAAAGAACCTTTGCTTCAGATTCTTTCATCCAGACTACTAGTAGAAAGAAAAAAATGATGACTTTTAAAGATATGCAGGCACCAGTTCAGCAAATAAGCACACACTGGAGTGCTGTGTTAAACTGGAAGATCTAATCCTCTTTGTTGTTACAAGCTGGTCATATCCAAAGCCACATGCTAAGTGTTTATATGAATCTTGGTATCTTCAACAAACTGTATTAAATGTTCATAGTGCGGAGCCAGAATAGATTATTATCTCATGTCCACACTTCTCACAACTGCTAGTTTTCAAAAATGGACAGTTTTATACCTCAGGCTGTGGCAGATTATTGAGCCCACTTATGCAAACTCTTTCATGTAGGGCACAAGTGCTGGTGGTGGTACAGACATGGATTAAATCTCCATTCCAGCCTGTCCCTGCTACATGAGGTAAGTGGGCCACAGTGAAGCCTCTAGTTCATACGTTGGATACACGGTTGTGGGGCTGCCCTGCCATCACCAGGAGACATACAGAACCATCTTCTCAAACTCAAAGGAAGGATCCTTTTTTATATTTCAAGACATCTGGATTTGGATTTGTCTGCCTGCCAGGACTTACAATCTAGAAAGTATTTTTCTGATAACAAAGAAGTCTTCTAGGCAGCAATTACAGGAATATTCCTAAAGCAAAAACATAAAAACTGATAAGTAGTTTTTTAAAGCTACCCCTCTAAATGGAGAGTAAACTAAGAGAGTACTCTTGCCCCCTCTGTAATGTGGCCAAGCTAAATAATACTAGCTATTCCAACAAAAACCAAACCCTGTATTCCTGCCATGTAATACCATCCCACTATATTAGATCATACAAAGTGATGCAATTATTTCTGTGACTCTATGTAGTAGTGTTCAGGCATGGCCATCATGTTCCTCTCACCCCACTGTGTGAGAGGAGTGAGTTGGGAGTAATTCCACTAAGGCCAGTGGCAGTGAACCTCTGGAAAGCTGTTAAGACCTTGTATATTCCAGTGCAGAATGAAAGAAGGTATACAGAGCTTTTCTGCCTGTATTGTTTCCTCCCCATTTCTACCTTGTGACATATTGTCTGCATTCAGCGTCTGTGAAATGGTTGGATTTATTTACAATTTGTTCACTAAAATGTAACTACAGCTGTATATTTTAAGAGTTATCAGTGACAATCAGAGTATTTTACACCAAAGCTACAACAAAACCATGGCATTCACCTTTATGCCATGCCTGAGGATGTTTATTTTACAAATAATATATGACCATGTGGAATAGGTATGCAAGATTTTATGCAGAATGGGTATGGGATTCTGACTGCAAACATATGACATTTTCCAGTATAATAGCAGAGATGTCACATTTTCCAATATAATAGCCAGTGATAGCAATAAATCTAATAGGCTCCACAGAACTGGATTTACTTTGCCAATACCCTATGGAAGTTATTTGTAATTCTTCTTTATACTTACACCACCACTACTACTCTTAGAAATGGTAAAATAATATGGGTTTCAGAAATATGCATTATGACAAGATTGTATTTGTTCAAGAAAGTAAAGGAGCATTGAATTATACCACAAGGACCTGTACATTATTCAGTACAGTTGCAATGTCATCAGAATAAAACAGTTTAGAGCCATAGTATGGTGGAAAAGCCACAAATGTCAACAGCTTTCTTACAATGCATTATAAATTGTTTTCATAATCTTTGATTGATCTTGGCAAATGGGAGAAGTCTCCAAAGACTGAAGGAAAGCAAATGTCACCCCTATCTTCAAGAAGGGCAAGAAGGAGGTCCCAGAGAATTACAGGCCAGTCAGCTTCAGCTCAAGCCCTGGGAAAGCAATGGAGCAGCTAGTCCTGGACACAATTTCCAGGCACATTAAGGACAAGAAAATCATCAGGAGTTGTCAGAATGGCTTCACTGAGAGGAAGTCATGCTTGACCAACTTGATAAACTTCTATGATTAAATGACTGGCCTGGTAGATGAGGGGGGAGCCATGGGTATTGTCTACCTGGACTTCATTATGGCCATTGACACTGTCTCCCTTATAAGATCCTCATAGACAAACTGTTGATATACATGCTGGATGAGCAGTGAGGTCAGTTGAAAACTGGCTGAATGGCTGGGCCCATGCGGTGGTGATCAGTGGTGCAAAGTATAGTTGGAGGCCAGTGACTAGCAGTGTATCCCAGGGATCAATACTGGGTCCAGTCCTGTTTAACATCTTCATTAATGATATGGATGATGGGGCAGAGTGTGCTCTCAGCAAGTTTGCTGATGACACAAAACTGGGAGGAGTGGCTGATACACCCCAGGGTTTTGTTGCCATCCAGAGGGGACCTTAACAGGCTGGAGAAATGGGCTGACAGGAACCCTGTGAAGTTCAGCAAGAAGTGCAAAGTCCTGTGCCTGAGGAAGAACAACCCTATGTACCAGTGCTTGCTGGGGGCCACCCAGCTGGGAAGCAGCTTGGCAGAAAAGGATCTGGGGGTCCTGGTGGACACTGAGTTGAACATGAGGCAGCAATGTGCCTTTCCAGCCAAGGTGGCAAATGGTATCCTGGGCTGCACTAGACAAAGTATTGCCAGCAGGTGGAGCGACGTGATCCTTCCCCTTTATTCAGCACTGGTGAGGCCACACCTGGAGCGTCCAGTTCTGGGCTCCCCAGTGTGCGAGAGGCATGGACACATTGGAGAGAGTCAGTATGTCCATGCCAACAAAGGGCCACGAAGATGGCTAAAAGACTGGAGCACCTCTCATATAAGGAAATGCTGAGAGAGCTGGGACTGCATAGCCTAGAGAAGGGAAGGCTCAGGGGGAGCCTTACTAATACATATCGATACCTGAAGGAAGGGTGCAAAGAGGATGGAGCTAGGTGCTTGCAGCAGTGCAATGGGCACAAACTGAAACACAGGAGGTTCCCTCTGAACATCAGGAAACACTTCTTACTGAAAAAATAAGTGATCGAGCACTGGCATAGGTTGCCCCAGGAGGTTGTGGAGACTCCATCCTTGGACCTATTTAAAAGTCTTCTTGACATGGTCCTGGGCAACTGGATCTGGATGATCCTGCTTGAGCAGGGGGTTGGGCCAGAGGAACACCAGAGGTCCCTTCCAACCTCAACCATTCTGTGATTCTGTTTGTTTATTTTTCAGTAATGATGTTCTTTATAGGTATAGGGACAGCAGGACTTCTGAAAAGACTTCCATGGTGTTAATATACGGCAATAATCTCCTAAGCACTGCACAGAGCAAATTTTGTAACCAGTGCTCTCCAAGTCTCTATGCCTTTATAACAAAACCCATTGATTTTCATGTAGTTGATCCTGAGAGCTGCAAAGTTTTAGATTAATCTCATTACCAGAACCTTGTCCCACAAGTGACCTCTTTCAAATTATTGAAGGTGCTACTCATCGGACATGCTATTTGAGATGGCTTGGGTATTTTATAAATAAACACTCCAATCCACTTCAATGTCCACTTTCACTGGACATTAGAAAATTGGTATTAAATTAGCTTATTTAGCTAAAAGAAACATGTGTGACCCCACATTTGTTTTGAGTTAGAAATTCCGAGGGAGAAGTCATGTATGTTGCAGTTGAAATGTATAGTTTCCATGGACAGAAAACAGTTGAGTCTGCCTTTGAAACAAAGTCTTAGGCTTAGGGGACTTAAGACCAATTAACTGAAGGTGTGAAGTTAATGCACAGAAGTTAAATTGCATTAAACTCCCTTGTGGAAGCTCTCACTCAGAAATAAATTGGTTTTATTTCACTAGAGCTTAATCCCTCTTGGATGAATTTATGGGCATTAACTCCCAGCCTTAAGTTAATTCATTTGAACTTTCCTGAGCTTCCCCCTTCCATAAGCCTTCAAAAGCCAAGGACTAAACAGTGCTTCCCTCCGAATACAGAAGCATGAATGATAAACAGATTCACAGAATTCCTCATTACCTGCCCACGTACCAGTATGGCAGGCAACTAGAAACTAGACTAAAAACTCTGGAATTAAAAGGTTGGTGGTCTTCACAGAGAGGGAATGCACAAGAGAAACCCACTCATAAGTCCTGCTTATCTGGAAAAAACAGAAAGCAACAACAAGTCTACATAAAGACCAGGATCAGCAAGTAAATGGCTGTGCCAAAAGATACAAAGGCAAATTCACAAATGCTTGCAGATAACATTTCTTCTTCCTTGTTATTTTCACCTTCTCCCTCATACCTTGTAAAGAAATGTAAATACTCAACAAGTTTCCTGTCCCTTCACCAGGGAGAAGTCAGCCTAAGGGATGGATGCTGGGTCAACTTAAATGTGAGAAGGGCAGGCTTGTCCTTCCTTAATGTGCAAAAATGTACCCATAAGACAGTCATCAATTCATAGTTATACCTTCCTAACATGCAAGCACATGAATGATTTATTTCAGCGGTCCCACTGACTTCAGAGCAACTACCATGTAAATAAAGATATGTATGTGTTGCAGTGTTTGCAGGACTATATCCTAAAAGAATAATGTTCCGGTACCTGATCTTATTAGGCTAATACCCTGGAGTCTCCATCAAGTTCTCTTCCCCTGTAGGTAATCATGTTAAATTTTTTTCCCCCTAATTTATATCAAGGCATTACTACAATTCCCAGTCTAAACACATACTCTGAAATGTGACAACAGTAATGCATAATACATTAGAAAAATATTTATTAGAGCTTGCACAGAATTAAATTTGTGATGCTTACTAAAATAGATGTTAGGAAATGTGCATCTTGCCAGTACAGCTAGGAGCTTACACCAGAAATGCTTACTTCTGCCTATTACTTTATTTCTGATCTATCATGTTTTGGAATGATCTGGCAAAATTTCACTTATCAAAGGGATGTGCTTATGACATTAATATGCAAGGCGAAACACAATTAGCTGCCATTCTTCTATTTTTGCTTTCAAATTTTTGGTTTCTCCTGAGTAGAAATTGCTAAATACAAAATTATGCGGTCTTTTTCAGTACATACTCACAGTATACAATTTCATATAAAATCTGACCGTCCGTGCCATTGCTCAGACCTACCTGTTTCTGCAGATAATCTTGTTCTTGTGCTTCTCTTCTCAAAAATCATGGCCAAAGATTTTCCTTGCATCAAAGGCAAATACTGGAACATGAAAGTTGAAGGCATTTCAGTTTTATCATCATTATACAATTTACAGTATGAAATGCTGCTTTCACATTTTAATTCAGCATTAGAAAAGTTACACAGGTATTTTTTTAACCATAGTTTTGTTCTTCTGCCCTTCAAGGAATACATTAGCAGTGGAAAAGTTAAAGGGAAAGAAGTAATTCTAGGGGCAAAATGCAACTGCATTTTGGCACTCAATTTGAGCTAGCATTGAAGAGAACTCTGATACTAATTTAATCCCATGCAGGGAAGCCATCTTCCATTTCCAACATTTAGTGCTACATGTACACGATGTGTCAACAGGTGGGGTTAGCTGACAACAGGGAGTTAGATGGGCAAAGCTGTTTAACCTTTTCACTTGTGAAATTCCCTGAAGTATTTAAAGAATATCTCTGAACAATTTACAGGAAGGCTCTTTCATTTGTAGCACATGATTTACAGCATTTAAGAGCTCAGGTGATGTTGTTTAAGACAAAACAGCTGAATGGTTCATTCCCAATAGGCTTCACACCGATGTTTATTTCAACATCTGAGTAACCTAAATGCCAGTTAAAGCATTTTACCTCTCCTTTGTGCATTATCCTTTGTTTCAAATCTGAGGCCATCCACAGCAAATACTTCAGCTCATCTGCTGTGTAGTTCTGTAGAGTAAGGAGGTCACGACCTTTCAGATGAACACTCATTTGAGCTGGTGGCCCACACCTGTGTCAAAAGAGCAAAAAATACACGTCTTTTGTCATTCGACACTAAATTGTACTCATACTAAATCCAATGAGCAAGCAGCTGAAATCTCTTCCACTCCCTTCATTTGACCCAGCTGGATCAGCTTGGTGGACTGTGCTAATTACTGTCAGACAGACACAACATGCCACTATGCACTATATTGATCACCACTGTAATGGTGTCTCAAATTGTATTATAAACTGTACATTAGATGTACTTTCTTTTGCCTTCCGATATGCATATGACTTGACTGCATGCTGCCTAATCAAATAAACCTGAATGCATAAAGCCATTCAAGACTTGGTGAAATGGCTTACGCACAGACCGCAAAGCTGCCCTTTGGGGACACAGAATATGGGGAACTGATCCTGGTGCTCCTCCCTCCTTCGTGCTTTGTGGATGAGTAGACACTTGCCATGCTCCACCCCCACCAATACAAATGCTGGCATTTCTATAAATGTGCAAGAAATTGCTTGATTACACTGGGGAAGAGGGTAAAAAAACCCAACAAAATAGCCATGTGCTGTGGTCCTTCTCCCACCACACAAGAGATGTTCTGGGCATGTGAACCTATTCAGTGTATTCTGGCCTCCAGACAGATTTATGACTTCAGAAACACATGAAATGGGTTGTGGATAATCACCCACAGAAGGTACATGATCAAATTTCTGCTAGCTTAAAATGAGATGCGTTAATGAAAGTCACATCTAAGCCTGTGTTTCAACAGGCTTAAGATTAATGAGGGAGAGTGGCAGCTTAGCCCCTTCTCTGGCAGTGTATCTACAGCCCTCCTTAGCATAACACAACCTGCACTGTTCTTTTGCTAAGGTTTGGATGGGTACAAGCTAAACATGCCTTTTAATTAAAGGCAGCATTTTTAGACTGATCTGATGGAATGGAGACCAAAGCAATGCAAACAAAAGGACTGATTGCAGCTACTGCTTTTGTATCTCCAAGTAGGCTTCCCTTTAGCTTACCTTTGAGGCCAGGCTTAGTTACAGCACCTCACAAGTGCCAAGCCCTGAAGCCCACAGCTAGAATATTCAGAAAAATAAAATAGAATTTAAATTCATTTTTCTGTTAACTCCAATGAATAAAAGCCCTGGTAGCGGGTAGGCCTATTATGGCTTCTAAAGATTTTGGTGTTATATTAGTTAAATCCAGAAGGAAAAACTTTTTCTGGAGAACTTTGTGGCGTAGTTTCCAACTAAAAGTGGAGGAAGAGAGCAGCTCTTAAGGGAATGGTACCACTGTCGGTTTGTCATCATGGCACAAACTGCACGACTTTTCAAATCACGTAGCGGAATTTTTTACTGAACTGAAGATATCTAAGTGCCGTGTGTTTTCCTTCTGGACACCTTAAAAGTGCTTTAGATACACATTATACCACTGCCATTACTAAGAAGACTTTCTCATAGTGAAAAGGATTATGTGTAACAGCAGAAACATGGAGAACATATGAAGAAGTAGCCCATGCAGATGCCCTGCAGGTTAATATTGCTGGAACTCAGTATATGCTGTCATGTGTCAGGGCAGTGTGCTCCAGAGATTATGCAGATTGCCAGAGGTTCCATCACTAAGCTAAACACAAAGCACCACAAAGATTCCCATCAATGTGCACCATCAGAGTCCAGTCTCTGCACAGGCCCCCAAACTGCAGGAAGGCTGGACTTCTCTGTAGCACTGTGCAGATAAGAGTAGATTTCTTGTTTTCTAAGTTTAGAGTAATGTTGCCTGTGTATTTTCTTAGAGTGTCTCTGAAAATTGATTCTTAAGTGAAATGCAACCTAAACTGTATGTGTGACTTCAGTAATAAATATTTGTGGCAGTACCATTTAAAATAATAATGAGCATTTCCAAGCCATAAAGACTAATCTTCACAGCATTACAACCATTAGTAAAATAAAGTTACATATTTTGCTGTAAGTGTTATCCTTCTGTCCTCATGCTTGCTTCCAACCTGAGGTAAACAACCTAGAAACATTTAGGAAGCATCCAAATGCCTCATTTTTTAATTTGAAGTGGGTGTTACAGAGCTCGTAAAATGATTTCCTGTACTTCTATATTCAACAGCTGCAGAATAGAATATACCTGACATTATAAGAAAGGCTGGGCATTCATGGGTCAGGTAGTTTCCACCATAGCATGAAAAACAGCCTACTGAGGCAAGCTATTGAAATCCAGCCTTGAACACCAAGGATCTTAGTTGATATTCAAGGGAGTGGCTCTAACTTCAATGTGTATATTCTGAAAGAAATTGGTTTCGTAACTGTGACTTTTTTTATTGTTATTATTTTTCAGAACAGGAATTTGCTACTCTATCCCGTTTGGGGGAACTAGAAAATACTTGTCCTGTTTTAAAATCAATGCAATTTTTTGCTGCTTTGTCACTCTACTCTCCTTCGCTGCATTTTTTCCAGAGCAGCTTTGATGCTGCTCCTCGAGTTTCTACTTGTAGCCTACAATTCCTTCCAGGGAGTTAGAAATTGTCTAATCTCAACCTGCCAAGCAGAAACTTCTGCTCGTGGGTCTTGCTTTACCACTTGGCGCTATTGAGGAGTGGACTGAGAAATATCCACCACTAATTTCTGCACTGCTAGATAGTGAAGCACTAAATTTGGTTACGCAGAAAGGATTTGGAATTACCATCCTTGGAGATTTTCAAGACGTGGCTAAGCAAAGACATAGCTGACCTCACACGCTGTTGTCAGGCTACAAGCAGAAAGTTGGACTAGAGGTCTGCTCCTGACCTCTGTGTTCCTATGATGATTCTGTTTTATTGCTATGACCTTCAAGAAATGTGCTCCTTTCCCTGTTGTCTACATCCTCTGAAAGAGAGGCAGAAGTGGAAAAATTCCAGAGAAGGAGCGTGAGACGACATACCAAAGTTAAAATGTAACAGGCAGAATTGCAAGGTCAAGCAGTTGGCTTACTCCTTTCTGAGCAGGGATAGCAATTACTTTGGACTATTAGCACAGACTGATAAATATTAGGTTATCCTGCAGTATCAACCACAGTGCGCTTAACTTGTAATGCTCATAGACAGTGGTGATAGCTTATGCCAACGCTACGATATAATGTTAAAAAACCCCTAAAACCAACAAACAACATTATGTGGGGAGCCTAACAAATTGGATTACTTTATTGGAAAACCAGCTTTACTGCAGTTGTTTTCCAGACTTGTTTTTCTATCATCTCTGATGTAATGTAGAAATGATAAATAAAAATGACTTATTGCATATTAGGATTCCTGTGAATGTGAAATTCTCGTATATTGTTCTCTAGCACTAACCATTTGTTACATAACGCTGTTAATGCTATTCTTATTGACATTGACATAAAAACATAGGAAGATGTGGAATTAAGTTTCAAGTCTTTAATTTTAACTTGATTCTGGAGATGTGACAAGCATGAGAAGCAGCTTACTGAAACACTGTCGTATAGGTACTTTACTGAAGGCACGGGGAACAGGCACATCTATGCAGCTGAAGAAAAAACCCAAATCCAGATCACAGAGAGGTCTACCTGGTTAACTTTGAATGTCGTATCACATCATGCTTTTCCTGCATGCCTCCAGTGTATACAGAGACAAAAAAATACCGAGGTGGAGATTAACTTTGCAGCTTCAAGGAGAGAATTCCCCCCCCCGCAGTACTGGCCCTGATAATTGCCTAAATGCATAAGTATTTCCTGTACTTTATTCAGATAGTTATTTATTGATTACAGTACCTGCAATATACACTGACCTCAAGAAGAAACATTCCTTCTTGACTTTGCTACTAAATCACACAGAAAGAATTAACAGCATTTCACAAACATTAAAAGGTAAAATCCTCCAGCCTCCCAAAGACGCTGAGCTTGCTGCCTCAGGAGGCAAAAGGGCACCAAAAATGTGAAGAAAAAAAAAAAAAGTGCCTTTCTCTGAAACACTCACTTCTTCACAGGATTCAACTGCTTTTGTCTCCAGGTTTCTGAGTAAATGGCATTGAACGCCAGACAGAACTAAAGGATAAGCTTACCAAAAATGTCGCAGCAGCTGCTTGCTGGTCCATGTTAGTTTTGCAGTACTGAAGAAGTTCCTCGTGTTAAACAGCATCTTCTGTTCGCACTAGACTTCTCTCAGTCCCACAGATAAAAGTTAACAGAAATGGAGGTGCATGAAGCAGAGAGCAAGCTGTGCTGCTGTGCAAACAAGGGAAAACCAAGAACCAAAGTCTTTGCTTTGGTTGTCCCAGCCAGGGCTGGGCTTGGTCAAACTCTACAGATCGAGATTTCTCACAGGGTCCATTGCACCACTTGCAGTTTGTGCTTTTATGTGTGGGCCCATCCTATCATACCTGTGTCAACAGCATTCTGTAGCAATTTTGTGTTTGTTAAATATTTGTATAGGAGCATGTGCTAACCGTAAAAGGCAAAAGAAGATTTGTGAGGGTGCAGCACGAGTGAGGCGGCTCCCTTGGGGACGGGACCGCGACTGTGGGGGCTCCCCGTCCCCAGCACAGCCTGGGCAAGGACCGATGGCCCTGCGCTGAGCTGAAATGAGGGTCCTGGTCCCATGTGTGTTGGGCTGGGCAGGGCCTTGAAGGCTTATTTGTGCCCTCAGGGCCCTGACAAGAATGGAGAAGGGCTACATCAAAACATGTATATATTGATGGGGTTTTTTTTGGACCAAGTTTTCAATTGTGCTATAGTAGCATTAAACAGCCCTCAGCGAGGCCCAGAAACTTAAATATTGCAGCCTGGATACCTCCTCACATGAAACTGCTTTCTATATAATCTGATGTTGGTCAACTACTAAATACTAAAGTGATTTCATTTAAATTTCTACCTTCAAATATAATTGTCAGAGAAGATTTTATGCCACCTGCACTGTAGGCGGTTTTGAAATATGGCCATTACTTTCTCATTTCTTTCTCTGTATAAGGAGAAGTATACTTACATAAATCAAGGTGATGGCGTATCTATAAGAGATGAAGATATGTTGAAATTGCAATGTAAGGCTGATATAACTAAAAAACATTGAAAAAAAAAAAGATGTTTGACTTCCCCAGAAAGAGAGATTGCCATGCAAGGCAGGGTGATAGCTCTTGGTAGGATTTGTTCAGGACCCCTCATGCCAAGCCAACCCTGAGATACTTGGAAAACACAGCAGTTGCCAGGGGAAATGTCATGGAGAAGCAAAACCCAATGAAAATTAATGGGAATGAAAGAGACAGAAGAACTGCACACAGAGAAGAAAGCTGGGCCATGGTTTCCCTCTTGGTTGCCCTTCTCTGGGAAATTACTCTCATGGCCTCTAAGCCCAGCTCCTGGGGACTGAGTGTGTGTCACTAGTGTCACCAGGAGAAAAGACGGCGGGGAAAGGAAAGGTGGTCAAGGTGCCAATGCCCCCAGTCTTATCCTGCAGCCCCACAGTGAGGGGACGGTGCCAGTGCCCCTTTGTCAGGTCACCCCTGGACAGGGACTGCCCAACCCCAGTTCCCACGAGGACCAACTCCCTTGTAAGCTCCTGTGAGTTAGCAGCAGCGCCAGGCGGTGAGGGTGGGGGCGGCGGGGGGAGGAGAGTCAAGCAGTGTCGGCATTGCTGTTGGTGCAGTGCAGTTCTCTTACATTTGGGGTGACAGCAGCATCTCTCAGCGTGGAGCCCCTGAGCCACCCCTGGTTGCTGCTAGCTGCCCCCAGGCTGCCAGGGCTCAGTGTGATACCATGTGATAAAACTGACTCACTCATCTCAACACCATAAAATGCTTCAATGGTGAAATCAGGATTGAATTCGTTTGGCATATTTCTATATTCCAGAGCTTGGTATTGAAAATGGAGCAATAGTAGTACATGAGTTGAGACACACTGGTGAGGAGAGAATAATGTAGTGTAAGAGGAAAATAGATTAGGAATAGAAAGGAATGATATTGATATAGTCGTCTAGTATGAACATAAGGCACCTCTCCTTGCTGAGCTGGCAGGAGTCTGACCCTTGACATCTCCTTTCTTGAGGGGAAACAGCAGTCAGGGTAGGGAAAGGAAACAAAGGCATTTATGCAGAAGCGGCTGTGGGGTGATGCAGCAATAGTGCCCATACTGCTTTCAACCCAAAAAAACCACCTCGGGAGGTCAATGTCCTTTCACAGCTTATCTGATCCCTGGCCTCCTGGCCTGAGGAAGGGCCTGACCTTCGTGCCTCTCTTTTGTAGACTGGGGCTTCAGCAGCTGGGGAACCTTGGAGGGGCAGCAGCTCTGTCCCTGCAGCTCTCTCCAACCTGCTGCACCCCATCATGCCCACGGCTGCATCTTCCAGTGGGACATGTCTGCTTGGACACCTGGCACAAGGTAGCATAACTGGACCCCTGCTGACATGACTTCTGCTTCATCTGCATGCAGTGGTCATCCAAAACCAAAGCCAAACACCCACTCCATAAGCCATTCCAGTCCATTCTGCATTTTGTGGTGGCCAACAACTTCCAGGAGCTCAGCATCTGGCCACTTGCAGGCACTGCTGGTAACTCTTTCCTTCTCCCGTCATTCCTTGTTGAAAGACCTCCTTACCAGGTCAGCCATCCCACTGGCAGAGATACATTTGCCCCACTTAGTGGAGTGGCTCCCATCTCTCCCCACGTGATGCTGATCTTCAGGTAGGATCTGAGAAGAAGAAGTAGTCAACATGGATTCACCAAGAGGAGATCACGCTTGACCAACCTGATAGACTTCTAAGATGGCATGGCTGGCTGGGTAGATGAAGTGGATGAGTGGATGTTGTTTACCTCAACTTCAGCAAGGCTTTTGACACTGTCTCCCATAACATCCTCATAGGTAAACTTAGGAAGTGTGGGTTAGATGAGTGGACAATGAGGTGGATTGAGAACTGGCTGAACGGCAGAGCTCAGAAGGTTGTGATCAACAGTGCAGAGTCTGGCTGGAGGTCCATAACTAGTGGTGTTCCCCAGGGGTCTGTGCTGGGTCCCCAGTGCTGTTCAACATATTCATCAATGACCTGGACGAAGGAACAGAGTGCAACCTCAGCAAGTTTGCTGGTGACACAAAACTGGGAGGAGTGGCTGATACACCAGAAGGCTGTGCTGCCAGTTAGCGAGTCCTGGACAGGCTGGAGAGCTGGGCTGAGGGGAGCCCAACGAAATTTAACAAAAGCAAGCGTAAGGTCCTGCACCTGGGGAGGAACAACCCCACGCACCAGTACAGGTTGGGGGCTGACCTGCTGGAAAGCAGCTCTGTTGAGAAGCACCTGGGAGTGCTGGTGGACAGCAAGTTGACCATGAGCCAGCAATGTGCCCTTGTGGCCAAGAAGGCCAACAGTATCCTGGGGAGCATTAAAAGGAGTGTGGCCAGCAGGTCGAGGGAGGTTATCCTCCCCCTCTACTCCGCCCTAGTGAGGCCACATCTTGAGTACTGTGTCCAGTTCTGGGCCCCCCAGTTCAAGAAAGACAGGGAACTACTGGAGAGAGTCCAGCAGAGAGCTATGAGGATGATCAGGGGACTGGAGCATCTCCTTTCGGAGGAAAGGCTGAGGGACCTGGGTTTGCTTAGCCTGGAGAAGAGAAGACTGAGGGGGGATCTCATCAATGCTTATAAATATCTAAAGGGTGGGTGTCAAGAGGATGAGGCCAGACTCCTTTCGTTGGTGCTCAATGACAGGGCAAGGGACAATGGGCACAAATGGGAACACAGGAAGTTCCACCTGCATGTGAAGAAAATCTTAGTTCTTTTGAGGGTGCCAGAGCACTGGAACAGGCTGCCCAGAGAGGTTGTGGAGTCCCCTTCCCTGGAAAATATTCAAACCCCACGTGGACGCTGTGCTGTGCCCCCTGCTCTAGGTGTACCTGCTCAAGCAGGGGGGCTGGACAAGATGATCTCCAGAGGTGCCTTTCAACCCATACGCTTCTGTGATCTCATAGTCACACAAACCAAAACCCTGTTGCTGACATCTTTTTCCCATGAATCTGTCTAATTGATTCATAACCCTTTTATATTCTCGGCATCCACAGTATCTGGTAACTACAATCTTAGGCATCACTTTGTGCAAGAATGTTTGTTCAGTACTATTTTGAACAGCTGGTGCCGGATATCCCCTCACTGCAGACTTAGGAGAAGCATTTCGGGCAGAAAGCATCAGAGGGACAATGGGGTTCAAAGAGATGAAATCCCTGCCTCCTATACGGGCAAAAATCACAAAGACTTTCTTATCACTTTCAAAAATGTGGCCACTCTTCTTTATGTGTACCTATGTGGATTCCTAACCTTATGCACCAACAACTATATTGATTAAACTCTGCATAAGGCTTAAATTGGTTGTCCAGGCTGCCAGCTGCAGCGTCTATCACAGTACATCATCTTGAAAGCGAGATCTTTTTCTTTTGGCAAGGGATGACCTGGTATATCTGAAAGACAGAGGAACAGCAAGGAAAAGGAAATCCATAAACGACCGTAGATGTTTTGGGGAGGACGGACAGATCGCGCGCTGCCCAGGGGCACTGTAAGATGGCGGGGCAGGAACAGCCGGCCCGGCCCCCGGGGGCCGCCCCGCCGCCGGCCGCCAGGGGGC
>WEKW01021223.1:318-14040 GCA_013389905.1 Sula dactylatra | reverse complement strand
CGGCGGACCGCCGGCTGCCGGCCTGCGGGGGGAGAGGCGTATGCTGACGTCAGGGATCAGACGGGGCAGCCTTGCTGTCGTCACCGGAATGGTATAGCGGTGCCGTGTCAAGCAGACGGGTTTTTAAAGTTAGTAAATGAGTTTTGGTCCGTGATTTGACCTATGATAATATTTAAACATTTGCTCGGTGCCCAGACAGCAAACACCTGGTTTATGTTCTGTGGGATTTAACTTTATGAATTGATAGGATCTAATTTCCAAGCTGATGGCTTATGTTTCAGTTGTGAAATTAATGAGATACGGAGTACATTTGTTTTTTGTATACACTGAATTACAAATATATATATGTTTTCATGTTAATGTTTCTGAAGGAAAAAGGAACGAACCAGAGAGCTCCACATTGGCACGAGTGCCAAAGACATCACTGTAAGCGTGCTCAAATGCGCAGCATGATGGCTGGCTGGAGATTTAAAACAAAACCATGTTTTCAGATGCCTTTTAGGATGCCTGGGGTTGTAGATGTGTTTACATAAAATGAGGAAAAACTCAACCCATTCTTTAAATTTGACTGCACAAAAGCTTGTTTTTAATAAAATGGTGAAACACATTTAGAGAGGTAGGACATACAGTTCTATGCGTGTCTGCTGAACATGGTACATAGAATAACATGTTACTTCTAAATACAGGAGACTTGCTCATTAAAGAATAATTTCAAAATGAATATCAAATTTACAGTTTAAGTGAGAACTTTGCGTTTTGGTGCTGGGGTGCAAAGTATTGATGAGAATGAAACATCTCAGTGTATTTATTTGTCAATGAAACAATGTTACTATCAAATTATTTATGGAAGCAGTCAATGTTACTGTGTGTTGTTGTGCTGTCATAGCTTACACATTAACAGAAAGTTTGCAAAGAAAAGGTTTGGTTTTTTCTTTGTTTGTTTCATTTTCCAAAGAATGATTTTACGCTTAAAGCACAAGTTTTGGTCTAATTGTGCTTTGCCACATTGTCTGCCTGGCTTTTGGCAAATTATTTAACTTGTGAGGTTGTTTATTTTGCTGTAGAATTAATATTTGTTGTGTCAAGCCACGTTGTTGACCAAAAGGTGAATGAATAGTTAATGTTTTATATTTTAAAACAGCAGGGCTGACACTTTTGATAGTAGGAAGAGTTGAAAAAAATAGACAGATTACAAGGGTGGAAGAGTTGTCTGGATTTTTTGGGGGGATGGTTTTTTTTGAGTCTTTTAGGTCATGGTCTTATGATCCAAAATGGTTGTGTCAACCCATGTTTTGAAGGCTAAGAGTTTTGGTTTTAGGGGTCCATTCTTAGAGCACATGTATCTTTTCAGATGGGTGAGGAAGAGTGATCAGTTTTGAGCCTGTCACCTCTTTACAGTGTGTGTGTCTCTCTCTCTAATCCAATTTGGAAAACCTGTTTGATTTCAAGCATAAATGTAAGTGAGAACTCTTTGTCTCAACCTGCTTTCAGGATGAGCTTTTTATTTTACCTTCTGGGGGAAGCTATTCAGAGTTCTTTTTTCTTTCTTTTAGGAACCTAGTAGTTTTTCTTAGAGGGTAGTGATAAAGTACACTAGTGTACTTTAAAATAAGTGATTGTATCTGTGGTGGGTTGACCTTGGCTGGATGCCAGGTGCCCACCAAGCCGCTCACTCCCATCACTCCCATGTCATGCCCATCACTCCCCCTCCTCAGCTGGACAGGGAGAGAAAAATAGGACAAAAGGCTCACGGGTCAAGATAAGGACAGGGAGAGATCATTCACCATCACAGGCAAAACAGGCTCAACTCGAGAAAATTAACTTATTGCCAATTGAAAGTCAGAACAGAGTAATGAGAAATAAAACCAAATCCTAAAACACCTTCCCCCTACCTCTCCCTTCTTTCTGGGCTCAGCTTCACTCCCGATTTCTCTACCTCCCTGTCAGCAGCACAGGGAGACGGGGAATGGGGGTTGCAGTCAGTTCATCACACATTGTCTCTGCTGCTCCTTCCTCCTCAGGGGGAGGACTTCTCACACTTGCCCTCCTCCGGTGTGGGGTCCCTCCCACAGGAGACAGTCCTCCATGAACTTCTCCAACATGGGTCCTTCCCACGGGCTGCAGTTCTTCACAAACTGCTCCAGTGTGGGCCCTTTCCACGGGGTCCAGCCCTTCAGGAACAGACTGCTCCAGCATGAGTGCCCCACGGGGTCACAGGTGCTGCCAGGAGCATGCTCCAGCGTGGGCTTCCCACAGGTTTGCAGCCTCCTTCAGACATCTACCTGCTCTGGCGTGGGGTCCTCCATGGGCTGCAGGCAGAAATGTGCTCTACCACGGACCTCCACGGGCTGCAGGGGGACAGCCTGCCTCACCATGGTCTTCGCCACGGGCTGCAAAGGAATTTCTGCTCCAGCACTTGGAGCACCTGCTCCCCCTCCTTCACTGACCTGGGTGTCTGTAGGGCTGTTTATCTCACATATGATCACTCCTTTCTCTCCCAGCTGCTGTTGTGCATCAGTTTTTTCCTGTTCTTAAATACATTAACCCAGAGGTGCTACCACTGCTGCTGATGGGCTCGGCCTTGGCTGCAGGTCTGTCTTGGAGCCAGCTGGCACTGGCTCTGTTGGACGTGGGGGCAGCAGCTTGTCGCAGAAGCCACCCCTGCAGTTTCCCTGCTACCAAAACCTTGCCATGCAAAGCCAATGCAGTGTCCTCAGAATACAATATACCAGCAACAATACGTGTTCTATTGGGAAGTTCATGGATACTAAGAAGAATCAGAAGGACTAAAATGTGAACCTGAAATTGAAGTAGTCTTGGTGAAACAATAGAAGAAAATGCTTCAGCCATTTTTCTGAAAAAAGAAAAAGATGGAAAACTAAAATGTGCAATTGATTTAATAGGAAATGACTGTTTAAAAATGTATGAGGCAAAACTTGTTTTCACTAAAATTGACATTGTATTTTTGTGTTTTAGAATCAGGTGCTGTTTTCACATTTGGAAAAAGCAAATTTGCANCTGTAGAATTAATATTTGTTGTGTCAAGCCACGTTGTTGACCAAAAGGTGAATGAATAGTTAATGTTTTATATTTTAAAACAGCAGGGCTGACACTTTTGATAGTAGGAAGAGTTGAAAAAAATAGACAGATTACAAGGGTGGAAGAGTTGTCTGGATTTTTTGGGGGGATGGTTTTTTTTGAGTCTTTTAGGTCATGGTCTTATGATCCAAAATGGTTGTGTCAACCCATGTTTTGAAGGCTAAGAGTTTTGGTTTTAGGGGTCCATTCTTAGAGCACATGTATCTTTTCAGATGGGTGAGGAAGAGTGATCAGTTTTGAGCCTGTCACCTCTTTACAGTGTGTGTGTCTCTCTCTCTAATCCAATTTGGAAAACCTGTTTGATTTCAAGCATAAATGTAAGTGAGAACTCTTTGTCTCAACCTGCTTTCAGGATGAGCTTTTTATTTTACCTTCTGGGGGAAGCTATTCAGAGTTCTTTTTTCTTTCTTTTAGGAACCTAGTAGTTTTTCTTAGAGGGTAGTGATAAAGTACACTAGTGTACTTTAAAATAAGTGATTGTATCTGTGGTGGGTTGACCTTGGCTGGATGCCAGGTGCCCACCAAGCCGCTCACTCCCATCACTCCCATGTCATGCCCATCACTCCCCCTCCTCAGCTGGACAGGGAGAGAAAAATAGGACAAAAGGCTCACGGGTCAAGATAAGGACAGGGAGAGATCATTCACCATCACAGGCAAAACAGGCTCAACTCGAGAAAATTAACTTATTGCCAATTGAAAGTCAGAACAGAGTAATGAGAAATAAAACCAAATCCTAAAACACCTTCCCCCTACCTCTCCCTTCTTTCTGGGCTCAGCTTCACTCCCGATTTCTCTACCTCCCTGTCAGCAGCACAGGGAGACGGGGAATGGGGGTTGCAGTCAGTTCATCACACATTGTCTCTGCTGCTCCTTCCTCCTCAGGGGGAGGACTTCTCACACTTGCCCTCCTCCGGTGTGGGGTCCCTCCCACAGGAGACAGTCCTCCATGAACTTCTCCAACATGGGTCCTTCCCACGGGCTGCAGTTCTTCACAAACTGCTCCAGTGTGGGCCCTTTCCACGGGGTCCAGCCCTTCAGGAACAGACTGCTCCAGCATGAGTGCCCCACGGGGTCACAGGTGCTGCCAGGAGCATGCTCCAGCGTGGGCTTCCCACAGGTTTGCAGCCTCCTTCAGACATCTACCTGCTCTGGCGTGGGGTCCTCCATGGGCTGCAGGCAGAAATGTGCTCTACCACGGACCTCCACGGGCTGCAGGGGGACAGCCTGCCTCACCATGGTCTTCGCCACGGGCTGCAAAGGAATTTCTGCTCCAGCACTTGGAGCACCTGCTCCCCCTCCTTCACTGACCTGGGTGTCTGTAGGGCTGTTTATCTCACATATGATCACTCCTTTCTCTCCCAGCTGCTGTTGTGCATCAGTTTTTTCCTGTTCTTAAATACATTAACCCAGAGGTGCTACCACTGCTGCTGATGGGCTCGGCCTTGGCTGCAGGTCTGTCTTGGAGCCAGCTGGCACTGGCTCTGTTGGACGTGGGGGCAGCAGCTTGTCGCAGAAGCCACCCCTGCAGTTTCCCTGCTACCAAAACCTTGCCATGCAAAGCCAATGCAGTGTCCTCAGAATACAATATACCAGCAACAATACGTGTTCTATTGGGAAGTTCATGGATACTAAGAAGAATCAGAAGGACTAAAATGTGAACCTGAAATTGAAGTAGTCTTGGTGAAACAATAGAAGAAAATGCTTCAGCCATTTTTCTGAAAAAAGAAAAAGATGGAAAACTAAAATGTGCAATTGATTTAATAGGAAATGACTGTTTAAAAATGTATGAGGCAAAACTTGTTTTCACTAAAATTGACATTGTATTTTTGTGTTTTAGAATCAGGTGCTGTTTTCACATTTGGAAAAAGCAAATTTGCAGAAGATATTCCTAGCAAGTTCTGGTTCAAAAATGACAAGCCTGTACATATATCATGTGGAGATGAACATACTGCTATTGTTACAGGTCAGTATTGGAAACGGAGTATATGATAAAAGGTTATATATTTGGACAGCTTGGAAAGTTATGATTCTTATTTGAATCCTGAGATAATGTATCAAATGGGGTTGTGGAGAGGTAGTCTTCTGTGGGGGCTATTGATTGGCTTTGAAGTTAGTGCGAGATCACTGAAGGTTTTCCCTGGACAAGCCCACGAACTGTTATGAGTGAATCGATAATAAATGAATGTATCACACTGGATTTAAAGTAAGCATGACTTTGGTCAGCTTGAATGTTTCCTGTGAATCTGACAGTATTTAGTTGACAATCTTAAATATAGAGGTTTCCATCGTGGAAGTAAATAGTATCTGTTGAACACAGTCAACAAGTTTGCTAGGAATCTGCCTGAAACAATAGATAAAATTGTATCTCTGAAATTTAGATTTGAATTACTATTAACTGTCAACTGAAAATAACCTTTGAAAGAGCAACTCAAAAAAATTCAGAAAATCCTACTAAAATGTGAAATAAATTGCAAAAGCATTCATAGAAGCTCAGATACAATACAGTAAGCAGTGTTTATGTTCCTTTGCTTTTCTTTGAAATGGTGGAAGCAATACTCATTGAAGAACTTGTTCAACTTATTTTATGTGGAAGGGACTACCCTTGGTGATGAGCACGTGTGTCAACTGTATTGACAATCAACTGCTGATAGATAATAAGACTTTGTTGTTATGAAATTTGTATGCATATTTTCAGGACTTGTTTTATTGGTATGTGTTTATTCCTCATCAAAGCCCAATTGATCATTGCTCATTAAATAATTTCTTGAGGGTTTCTTGCTATGACCCCACACAAAGTTGAAGATACTGGATTTTTAGAATGAACAATTGCAGGCATGATAAAAGAAGAGTATAGATTTCGTGGACTGCAGAATATCCTGAAGTGAAGTTTTATGATAAATTTTTTAAGCATAACTTCACAGAAGATGAATTATCCATGAATAGTTTGTGTTTTGAACAAAATTTGATACTTCTTCTTGGATTGAACCACTTCTATTAAATTGCCTGTTGCGTAACATTAATTGGAATGTGGGGCCACTGTGAAATTTTCCTTTTGAAATTTTTTTTATATATCATTTTGTATGCACACACCCAGTTTGAAATAACACTAGTATAATTCTCAGTTTAGACTAGTCAATTTGAATTGTCACCTTGAGTTCCCCCAGCATGTGCCTGTGCCAGCACTGTTACTCTAATCAGCAACAATCCCCTAATGCCCTTGTCACTGTAGTAGTGATAAAGCTTTTGAAGACGTCAGCTTGCAAAGGTTTGCATGCAGCACCGTTTCTCTTCTATCTCCCCTTCTCCCTGGTATTTTAATATATACAGCATGCTTTAGAAATGCGTCTGTAGCTGGCTTTTGCTATTGTATTGTGCAGATATGTCACCAGGGAAATTTCTAGATAATCAGATCTTTATTTTCTCAAAGCTTATGTAGAAGCATAAGTACAAAATTTCTTTGGCACCAAAAGGTTTTTTGGGACATTGTAAAGTAGAGGCAAAAATGAGGGTGAAATACTGATCAACAACAAGCAAAGGTAGAGAAACCGCAAGAGTTGTACAAAAAAGTGAAGAAGGGAAAGAGAAAATCTTTGTCCCTCATTTGTTCTTCACACCTGTGCAAGCCCGTGTGCACTGCACGTTTCTGCTGTTAGATGGAGTTGGATGATACAGTGGAATTACAGCCCTGGGTGAATGACATTGAACTGCAGTAACACCTGCTCCAGAAGTGCATGCCGATAATGAGTTTACTGAGAAGGGTACAGACGTTATGGGAAACCGGGAGCTTCTTGAAATCCAGCTGAACCTGACTTGGAAGAGACAAAAGACAAACATCACTGAGGAAGGAAAAGTATCTCAAGCAGGTGTGTGTTAATGCATGCTTCATTTTACTTTCAGTCTTTATTTACAGGTCACAGAATTCCTCCCTCCATTTTTTTCCACCCCCTGGGCGAGGTAGCGGGACCTATGTACATAGGGGATAGTGGAAATATCAGGTAGATTCAAATCTGATAGAAATGTTTTACACTAATTTGTCTCAACAATCATAAGTAAAACAATCACCCAAACTGATACAAAACATTCCTTAAAGCTGGTTTTGGGCAGAAGAGACAGCGACATCTAGCACTGAATCTTGACTGAATGCAAATGAAGAAAATGTACAGGAACTAATATTTAGCATTCAAACAAAATATTGAGAAATTTTCAAATATTTCTTTAATCTAATCCAGCATCAATATTCCCATGTGCCTTTTAGGAAGAAAAGTCTAAAGTAAATATAACATATTCTGTTCTTTGGCTTTCTAGGTCAGGAGTTAGGGTCCAAAATTTTACTTACATACTGTGGCTGTATGTTGGAATAGAAAGGGACCAGTGATAGTTACTTGGTGACTTTGAGTTGGCTTGCTGAGCTAGTCAGAGAAATGTTTCCTCCTCCAGTTTTGGAGTTTGGGATTGAAATTTCTGTTTCTTTATTCATTTGTTCTCTAATTTTAGCACAATATTCATTAAAATGTTCAAGCAGGAATTCTTTTAAGCAGTTGTTGTCTTTAGTTCTTTAACGTAGTCATGAGCTGTATATCTTCCAGCATCACTTGTAATATTCTTAATAATGTTTCTTGCCCCATTTCTGTATTTTTTGGCCCAAGAATACTGACAGTCCACACCCTGCATCTTTTGTAACTGCCGGCTTTGGAAAGCAATTTATTCATTCTGTTGGGAGCTGGTGTGAAATAAGTGATATTACAGATTTTTAAGAATCTCCTCCCAATACCTTTCTATTAATTTTCTTTTGTACAAAACCCTTAAAGTTAACAGCTGTCTTATTGTTTATTTGCCTTGATTAGAGTATCCTAGGCAGCTTGCTGACATTTGATCAGAGACTGATCCTGTTCACAAGGGGGAAAATAATGATGACGGAAGACACATTTTCTGAACTCAGCTCTGGAGAGAATTGAAGCCCCCAGTGCAAGAGAGTAGAAGGAAAGAAGTTATCAAGTGTAAAAGTAGGAGTGAAGAGAGGTGCATATGGAACCTCAACAACAAGATAGTATGCTCATAATTTTGAGTTTTGTAAGGCATTAAACGTTCAATAATTTACACCAAAGAGACCTTTAGACACCAGATTAATTCACTTCTTTCTGCCTACCAGCAGGCCATCAGAACATGGCACAATATCTTTTACATCAGCTACAAGGGGAAAAAGAGAAAGATTAGTATGTTTGTGTTGATCTTTGATATGTGTAGGAGCAGGCAACATACTGTGCTGATTTTGTGTGATGCTAAATGTCCTAGGCATGACTGTTCTTATTGCTTAATAAAGCTTTTATTTTGAGAATATCGTGACGTGCCTAACAAAACTGATATCATTCCCATTTTCATGAGATGTATTTTAGTTGTAAATGACTTTTAAATGAACTGTTAACATAGTTTATTCACAAAATAGCACAAATAAATACAAAAAAATCATGGTGCCTGGCATACGATACTCTGTCCAAAATATTACCTTTTTAAGTTTTCTTCAGGTGTAGCTTCTCAACAGAATCTTGTAATAAATGCTCAAAGTCTGTACATTGTCTCCCCATTTTATTTCCCTCTTACACTAATACAATTTAGAAAGCAAGGTGGGAAATATGTAAAACATACCTTTAAACATAGGTGATAGAAAACTCTGGGCCCGCTGCTGAACAAGGTGGGTGCCTGGTGATGCAGGATGCAGAGAAGGCAGAATTACTGATTGCCTATTTGCTTCAGTCTTTACTGCCAAGGCTGGCCCTCAGGCATCCCAGCCCCCAGAGGTGAGAGAGGAAATCTGGAGAAAGGAAGACTTCTCCTTGGTTGAGGAGGACTGGATTAGAGATCATTTAGGCAAACTGGATCCTCACAGATGCATGGGCCCTGATGGAATACACCCACGAGTGCTGAGGGAGCTGGCGGATGCTGTTGCTAAGCCACTCTCCATCATCTTTGAAAGGTCATGGAGGGCAGGAGAGGTGCCTGAGGACTGGAGGGTAGCCAACGTAACTCCAGTTTTCAAAAAAGGCAGGAAGGAGGACCTGGGAAACTATAGGCCAGTCAGCCTCACCTCCATCCCCGGGAATGTGATGGAGCAGTTCATTCTGGAGGTCATGTCAGGCATGTAGAGGAAAAGAAGGTTATCAGAAGTAGTCACCATGGATTCCCCAAGGGGAGGTCATGCTGGACCAACCTGATAGCCTTCTATGATGGCATGGCTGGCTGGGGAGAGGAAGGGAGAGCAGCGGATGGTGTTTACCTCAACTTCAGCAAGGCTTTTGACACTGTCTCCCATAACATCCTCTTAGGTAAGCTTAGGAAGTGTGGGTTAGATGAGTGGACAGTGAGGTGGATTGAGAACTGGCTGAACGGCAGAGCTCAGACGGTCATGATCAACAGGGCAGAGTCTGGTTGGAGGCCTGTAACTAGCGGTGTTCCCCAAGGAGTCTGTGCTGGGTCCAGTGCTGTTCAACATATTCATCAATGACCTGGACAAAGGGACAGAGTGCATGCACTCTCAGCAAGTTTGCTGGTGACACAAAAGTGGGGGGAGTGGCTGATACGCCAGAAGGCTTTGCTGCTATTCAGCGAGACCTGGACAGGCTGGGGTGCAGTAAAAGGAGTGTGGCCAGCAGGTCAAGGGAGGTTATCCTCCCCCTCTACTCCACCCTAGTGAGGCCACATCTGGAGTACTGCGTCCAGTTCTGGGCCCCCCAGTTCAAGAAAGGAAATTATTGGAGGGAGTCAAGCTGAGAGCTATGAAGATGACCAGGGGACTGGAGCATCTGCCTTCGGAGGAAAGGCTGAGAGACCTGGGTTTGTTCAGCCTGGAGAAGAGAAGACTGAGGGGGGATCTTATCAATGCTTATAAATATCTAAGAGTGGGTGTCAAGAGGATGGGGCCAGACTCTTTTCAGTGGTGCCGAATGACAGGGCAAGGGACAATGGGCACAAATGGGAACACAGGAAGTTCCACCTGCATGTGAGGAAAATCTTAGTTCTTTTGAGGATGACAGAGAGTGGAACAGGCTGCCCAGAGAGGTTGTGGAGTCTCCTTCCCTGGAAATATTCAAAACCTTCCCAGACGCGGTCCTGTTGTTGTCCAAGAAGCGGATTCGCCGCCCAGTGTGCAATGAGTCAATAATCACACACTCAGCAGAGACATTCTAATTTTTTTCAGGGTTGCGCAAGCCTGGCTGCTCGGTGGTTTTGCACAAATCAAGCACACTGAAGCCGGCTACCTCATGATATTTATACAATAAATTCATACATATTCTGCCTATCTAATACATACTCATAATAATGTACCTAGGTTGCATAATGGCTTTAAGTCACTCTTCTTGGCTCCGCTTCAGATTCTTCTGCGCATGCGTTCCTCTCTTCGGGAGTCCTTGGTGGTCTTTACAGATGAAGTACCCAAACCCTTTTTATCCATATATGGTTGCATGTCACCTAAGGACAATTCAAGGCTATTTTCTCTTGCCAACTGTCTTTTATTTTCGTACAAAAGGAACGTTTGTCCTTGATTAAATGGCCAAGATATCATGTCCCTAAGCTTAGGTTAAATATTAAAACATCAAACAATGCTCGATCAAAAAAAAAAAGAAGTCTAGATTCACGCTAATTAAACATAGACAATACCTCTTCTTTGTAAGGGGGGGTTGTTCTCTTACACTGTGCCCCCTGCTCTAGGCGTACCTGCACAAGCAGGGAGGTTGGATGAGATGATCTCTGGAGGTCCCTTCCAACCCCTACGATTCTGTGACTCTGAATACTTAGCCACCTGCTATTATCAAGAAGTATGTTGAGGATTTCAGCTGGTTTTCATCTAGTCCTAGTAGTCCCTTTCTTTATATTATGTTGTTTCCCTTCTGCTGCCCAGAGTCATAATCTTGCTCTGCCAGACCCGTCTTCTGCCAGCCATTCCAGGTGGCAGATGGCCACAATCTCTGTATGTCAGCACGAAAGGGGAAACAAAAAGACAAGAGCAATGTGAGTTTGCAAAGTTTTGAAATATGATCCTTGCCGGTTTGTCTGCTGTTGAATTATTTCTCACTTCAGTGCATCTGTGGTGGTGACAAGATATCTCAGTATGCAATTATGAAAATAAGGCCTTTTCCTTACAAAATTTTCTTGTGTTTCCTGGCCAGCTTAGATTACATCATGTCTGTTCCAAAAACTGATTTGCTGTACAAACCCAGAAATGTTGCTTCATTACAGGCATTTGTTTAGGTTCCTCCTAGTTTTCTAATTTTCTGTTACGCTGCTAAGTATTGGAAGACTGAAATTTTATAAAAGGTTGTCATTCAGTTGCAAAAGAATGTAAAAAAGTTCCTCTCATCTATTAAGCTCCTCGACTTACAAAGCAATGCCTGAGAATTTGAAGACTGGTGTAAGAAACACCAGATTATAGGATGAAAAGCATGACCTGTTGGACTTTTGAATGGATAAAAGAGAATGTGCTTAAATTGAATTATGGAAACTTGGCATCATATTCCCACAGGAGTGTTACTGTCTTATAAAGGCAGTTAAAAAGTATAAACCAAGGGTACAAGGAAGCATATACCAATATAGGATGCCATTTGCAAATAAAAATTCTTTCTGTTAAGGTGCATTTTGCTCTCAGTGACAGACAGCTCTGCATGTGTTTTGATGTGATTGCATTATCAAAACTGGGATGGTGATACAAATGCTGTTAGTAAAACACCATGAGCATAGGCTTGACCTCAGACTTTCCTTCCCTTCCAACTTTCTTGGAAAAACATAATATTGACACGTAACCCCATGTTCCAAAAATTGTCAAATCTAACAATTTGTTTGAGACTTGAGATACCAGTTGTTGTTACTTGTTGGTGGTTTGGGTTTTTTCAACTTTGTGGTTATATTTAGGAAAATAAATGGATTTTTTTTAAACAGAATGAATATTTTTGTTATATTTTAAACATTTCAGTGTCATATTGCAAGGTCCCTATAAACCACATTCAGAACCTTCACTGGGATCCTACACTACTGAAGTCCAAACAGCCATAATATTTTGGCATTATGATGTGGAATTGCTGTTATGTGTTGTGATCATGTGATAATTTTTGATGGCTAGGGTGACAAAATTTATTTACATGACAGCCTTCTGGTGGAGTTAACTCACAAAGCTCTGCAGACCTTCGTCAAAAGTAAACAAACTCCTTTTAGCAGTTGTAGAAGGGTTTTTTTTTTTGACAAATCAGTTTCCATTGTTTTGCAAAGTTTTCTGTTGGAACAAGTGTTTTATCTTTGGGTGTGAACTTCACAGCTTTACAAAAGGTAATAGTTTAAAAAGTTAAATTAAATGAAATTAATTCATTTTAAGGTATTGTCAGTAGCCAGTTACAGCTGTCTAATTTGCATGCCTGGTAACAAAAGTTTCATCTGTTCACATACCATTCTCTTGAAAAACCACTGGTTATTTGGAATTACAACAGTTCATTGTTTGTAATGGTCAAACCTGCAAGTTCAATGACATGTCATGCCAGTTTCTGAAATACGATTCTAGCATTGCTCCTGTTGAAGATTTGTTATCTAATGTTTGCATTTAGGTTTACAAAACTCCCTGACTGCATGGTGTTTTTATGCTTTCCTTCTTTATATGCAGAGTAACAAATTAATACAATTTGTGAACACTTTTGAAAATTTGTGAGAAAGTATGTTCTCTAGAAGTGCAAATTTGTAAATCATTTTAAGAGAGGACATTTAGCAGTAAAAGAAATAGCCCCCCCAAATAAAACAAGCTANATCGTGCTGTAATTAAAGGAGAGGATGTTTGTTCTGCTTTTTATCCCTTCTTCTGGCTGGGGATTTCTTACTTAAACAATGCAGTTACTGCTTTTGTGCTGAAAAATCACAAAGACATTAATTATTGTTTACACTTAAGTATTGAATTGCATAATCTTAAACCTTACATTAAAAGGGAAGTAATAAATAGCATAGTGTGTGAATGACCATCTTGTCTTGTATGAGGTGTTCAAACAGTTGTATGGATTCTGACTGTGCTTTTTTTTTCAGGGAATGGTAAACTATACATGTTCGGCAGTAACAACTGGGGCCAATTAGGACTAGGATCAAAGAACACTGTCAGCAAACCAACATGTGTTAAAGGTTTGTTTAATTTTTCTGGTTTTGTCTTTTTGAGAGGAGACCCTTGTGAAAAGGTTCTTTATAAGATGCAGTTCCAAAATAACTGATTCTGCCTTCTTTACTCATCATGTGTAGCATATTACTGCACAAGCTCATAAAGGTAGCTTAACAGGATCCCTGACTGATTTTCCATCAGTTCCAGATTCTGGGTCCTTTTGCATCTGAAGGTTACTTCAGATACAAAAAATTCTGTCTTTTTTGAGGGCTCTCATTTTATGTAATATTTGCTTTTTCTGACAAACCACATCTTCATTGTGACTGCAAAGATGTTAATCACCTGCTTGGTCTGTACAATGTTGTCTCTGTGTTAGAAATCAGAGTTGCAACAGCATTGTGTAACCTTTGCATTACTTTCGTCTTAGCACCTTTATAAATTAAAAAATCTATCAGGAACTTTCTATGAGTACTGCTACATTTTTAGCCATTGTAAGTGCCCAAGGG
>WEKW01021222.1:0-37716 GCA_013389905.1 Sula dactylatra | reverse complement strand
TTGTCCTGGATCATAATTTTTAGTGCACATCTGAGAATTAAGCTGTATTGTGCTCTGCCTTGCCATCTGAAATAGCCAGCATCATTGGTTTCTTGTAAATAGCTCACCTATAAGATGAGCAGCTGCTGTGTAAAAGTATTTGTTGCTTGAAGTAATAATAAGTAGATTAAAGGTGAAGTTCTGGTTTTGGTGGAAAGCAGCAGAATAACTGATAACAGAGACTCTACCACAGGAAAAGTGAAATGGGGNAACAGAGACTCTACCACAGGAAAAGTGAAATGGGGATATATTCCTTAGGTGAAAATCAGATGTGTATTAGATTTGGGGGGGGGCGGGGGTGTTCTGTCTGCCTGCTATACAGTAGGAAATATTACTATTTCATTATACCTTAGTTAATGAATTTGATCATATTTTAGCCATTGGTTGATTTTTCTTGATGACACAAACAATGAGGGACTTGATTAATTTAAAAATATGTGATTCAATGAAATCCCATTTCATGTGTGTTAAACCATATTGCATTATGTTTGGAGCACAAGTGTAACATTCAGAATCAGAAAATGGTAAATAGCATGGATATCTTCCACTAGCCTACTGATATGCCTGAAACTAATGTCATTTGAGAAAAATCGGGATAGCTCTTTGTTGTTAAATTGACTGGATTATACTCAATAATATGTATCTTCTATAAATGTGTAAAGTGGGGAAGAAGGAATCTGTAAATTGCATGTAAATAAGTACTTATTTCTTTAAAGTAATTGACTTTGATCTTGATTTTCAAATAGTTAATAGGCATTACAGGATAAAACTGTGCATAAGCAAATGTGTTGTGCTGGGAAAAGAANCTGTCATATCTGCAATAATTTTAATGGCATTACAGGATTTTAATGCTTGATCAGTGCCTGTTGAAGCCTCCAGGGATTTTTCTGTTGACTGTGAGTAAGGATCAAGCCCTTAGTGACTGGCACTGAGAAAAACAAATGTTTATCTGATCCCAGAACAAATGGTTTTATATGACACAGCAATGTGTGGGTAAAGAGGAAGGAGAAGATTGAAGCAGACTGGAAAGGGACATTTATACTTTTCTTAAAGCATTTGTCAAAACCGATTATGTCTTTAGCAACACTAGTCTGAAAAAGACTACTTCAGGGGTTTTTATCTGGAAAAGCTGTCCCTTTCAGTGAACCAGAATGCCATTTCAGTGGTGTTTCATACAGCTGTCACAGCATCTGTGAGAGCAAATACTGAAGAGAGAGGTTTCCCTCGACAACAGTGGTGTCTCTGTATTGTACGTTTAGATTGATACACATATCTGTAAATGCATATGCAAGTATAATTTATGCCATTTGTAAGTTAATGTTATAACAAATGAGTATGACAGCTGCAAGTCTTGTGACAAGCTGTCCAATATCTGAAAACACTGTTGATCCAACAGCTGTATTAATAGGAGAAATAATTGACTGTCAGTCAGAAAGCCTTTGGCGTAGGTTCCTTGCAATGAATGGTAGCTACAGAACTGCTCAAAACAGACCTTTGCGACTTTTCAGCCAATTATTTTTAAAAACAGAGCCATGCAGTTAGTGTAATGATTTTGATTCTCACTTCAAACATTTAATGATACTACAAGCAACATCAAGCACAATAAATGTGACTAAATGCTTTGAAAGACTTTTAACTTAAATGACTGTGAATTCACTTAAAATATTTTCTTGACATGAGAAGCTAATAAAAGCTAACTGAGTTCAGGAAAGTAAAAGATTAAAAACACTTTTTAAAGTTACCATCTGGTGGTAAAGAATGAATATGATCTGGTTAAACAATAGTGATACAGATATATTTTAAATGACCGAGATTGAGATTAGGAAGATCTAGAGTATTATAAAGTTAGTGCTGGGAAGTGGGAAAGTGTGAATTAGTGGTTGGGAAGTTTCATATAGCCTGTCACTTACCATTTGTTGCTTTGATGCTTTGAATCTTTACCTTCTCTGAAGAGCCCTCATCAGACTAAAAAGACCGAATACTCCAATTTTGTCCTGTCCAGAAGATCAGTAGTGGCTTTCCTTGAAAAAGTGACTCTTGCTGTTCTGGAAGTGACTGTTTTAACAATATTTCAGTACACTAACATTCTTGATTGGGTTGTGAGTGTCCCTACCTGAACTAGAGGTGTCCGCTGTTGCAGGATCTCCATCATAGAAACACATCTTGCTGCTTGCTTTCTACTTGAGGCTGTGTGGAGATAACTTAAAGATCTCAAGTGACTGGCAATAGAGGGAAGAATATGTGGAAACAGGGAAGCGGATTGGGAGAGCAAGAGGAGAGTTGTGGTGCCAGAAAGAAAGAGCAGCAGCAAAAAAAACCCCAACAAAAGCACATCAAGAAATAAAAAAGAAATGGGGAAGTTCTGTGTTCTGGCACCAATTGTCCACACTGTTTCTATGTTACCAATTTACCTCCAAATGCAGACTGCTCAGCACTCGTCCTCATAACAGATTATTGCATGGACAAAGGAAATTAATAATGTTTATTTGTACTTGGACAATGCAATTGATATGACACAAGAATAATTTAGCAAAGCTCAAGTATCAGTTATTAGTAAAGGAATTCTGATGTGGGATAGAAACTCACTGAAGTCAGAAGTTAATGAACTAATCAGGGTGGAGGGGGGATTTATAGCAAATCCTCAGCAGAAAAAAATATAACCTAAAAGTTGAATGTTGGAAAATTGATACAAAACTGGGAGCGGAGTCTTACGGAGAGATGTATTTAGCAAAGTAGATCAAGAGTGATGATTGCCATGGCTATGGTAGTTTAAGGCAGCACGCACTCTTTTTTAATGTGAAATGTAAAGTTCTGAAATAAGCTTTAGACTTAAACAAAGTTAGTTTATCTTTTAGTATTAAAAGGCATGGCAGAGAGGAAGAGAACATTTATCAGTGGTGTTTCTTATGGACTCTTCCAAAATTAATTATTTTTATTCCCAGTGAATCTGTTAAGAAGGTATTTTCCATTGGCTTCTCAGAACCAGGACTTTTTGGAGGTTTTTTTGATTTGGTTTTGGTTTGTTTGGTTGTTTTGGTTTTTGGTTTTTTTTGAGGGGGGTGGGTTTTTTGGTTTTTGGGTTTTTTTTTTAAGATGGAGAGGCTTTTTGTTTGGTTGATTGGTTGGGTTTGGTTTTGGGAGTGTTTTTTAGACTGCCACTAACACTGAGTTATACCAGTTGCTACAGTAGGGAATTTCATTCTAAACTTTTTGTACACTGTCTGACTTATTATTGCATGGATGGCAGAACTGTAGACTTCTATTCATGACTTTTCATTTTCTGTTATTTTCACTTTTCTTCAGGGACCTGATTAAAAGCAGTCTCTGCTGGTACTTATTATCTCTAGCCTTGCTCTGTTGTGTTGTATTCCCTCTTGCTTTTTTAGCCTTTGGAAATTGATTAATTAAACCTTTGGTGCATAAAGTAACAGGAAACATGAATTGTTTCATTTATTCATTAGTGTGTTGTGGGAGACATGTAGGTCTGCGCTGTGCTCAAATAACTTTTATCAGAAATTATTATAGTAACAAGTACAGTTTTAGTACAGTTTTAGATGGTGACACTGAAAATTACCTTTAAACGCTTGACATGTTTCATAGTGACATTTCAAAGCATGTACTACTTGGCTACTAATTGTCTCTCCCTGTCTCACACTCCTCCACATGGGTGCGTACGCATGAGCTTACTGCTCTGTTGGTTTGCCACAGGGTGCCAGTTCCACAAGCTTTGATGCCCCTTTAGAGCACCAGTAACATGAAAAGTGTCACAGGGCAGACAGCCATAAGGAAAGGATTGTACGAACCCTGCCAATGAAGTCCTAAGGAAATTCAGGGTTTTTTCCACAGAGAAATGCTGCAGGAATTTGACATAAACAAAGCAGCTCGACAGTCTGAATGGACTGGTGAGAATAAGATACTCTGATTATTTTAAGCATCAATAGACACAGTATCGCTAGATCCAGATGTTCAAAACCCATGTATCAGATCACAAAAGAAGTATTCCAGGGTGTCTGGTGGTATTCAGAGCCTGTGCAGGAGGCATTTTATTTTTTATTCTCAGCAGCTGACAGATTTCAATGTGTACAGTAAAGCACGATCTTCCCACAGGCAATTTCACTGGCCTTTGCTTATTCTCTGCTGCTCTCCAGAGGCAGATGAGATTGTCTTCTCTTTGTCTTGGTTCTCTCTGGTATTTTGGTCTCCACCTGCATCCTGGGACCTCCTGCTCCCTTTGCCACCGTTTCCATTTGCTTCAGTGTCCATTCATGTCAGCATTTCCCCAGGACCCGTCATTACTGTGACCTAATCATGAGCAAGTGGTTTTCTCCACAGATGGGCTGTTGCCGTGACGAGTTTCTCAATGGTGTTGAACAGTGTCTTTTTTTAGTGAGCAAAGAGCGCAGTGGGGTTTCATGGACTACAACTTGGACATGGAGCAGGCATAACTCTCAAGCCTCCTCTGTGTGTCTATACGCACACTTCTCCAACACCTCCTCCACCACTGACTTGATCCTTCAGGGAGGTGGGGACCTGTCCTGGGAGAGGCCACAGCTCAGGTTGATACTGGAAATGTCATACTTTATGCACCTTCTGTTTCCTTCCTGCTTTTACATTAAAATTGCTCTTCAGTCTCTGTTGCTGTTCTGTGCAGTTGCAAGAGAAATTGCCCATTGGATGGTCACCCTGAGGAAGACCAGCCCATTTGATGGCATTCCATGATTGATGAGCATTTTAACCTTTTGCGTGCAAGTACAGTAAGGAAATAGTGACCATTCTAAGACAGCTTTAAAGGTCACTGGGTAGGTTTCCTTACAAAGGTGAAAGGCAAAAATGTTGGGAGGAGGGTAATTTTTGTTCTCAGAAAATTTAACCATAGACAGTGCAACTGATGTGACTAAGTACTGTACGGTCTCTAAAACAACTGTTAATCTTCAAGAACCACAAAACTATTCTGACGGGTTCCATCTTCCTAAAAACGACAAGGGGAGCAAGGAGACTGTTTTCCTTTTCTCCAGCCCTTTTACAGACAGACATCTCTGTAATGTTTGGAGTGGAAAGTGTGCCGCATACATTGCCTTTGAAGGACCTGATGAACCGCATGGAGAAAAGCAGGGATCTTGTTTTAAGATGTGTTTCATATTAGTATCTTTTTGGAGCTGTGCTGGTAGTTTCTCACATGGTCAATGGTCAGCCACGGCAATCTGACTTCTCCTACTCTTATTTTCAGCCAGATGATGATGTGCATGTGCCTCCAGTACAAATGGATGCATCTCCTGTACTGGCAGAACTGAAGTGGCCAGGAGATCACTATATATTAATGCTGACACTGCGTATGACAAGGCAAATAGACAAAATTAATGTTCTCAAACTAACAGCTCCTGAGGCTATACCACTTCATTATCTTACTTGTTACAGTAAAACAACCATTCGTGTTCTGTCTGACATTACAGCATAGAATTTTTTTTATTTCCCGTCGTACTGTAAAATTGAGTGACCACTTTTGTTGTTAGTCTTCATACTGCAGTTGCTGATGGTACTAATTCACTGTCTGCCTCCTCTTGCTAAGTCAGCATCTCTAGAAATTACCTCACCAGGTAATAGCTGGTATCAGTCTTCAGAGAAGGCAGCTCAGCTGAGCAGGAAGCTGCCAGCTGGGCAATGATTAGGCAAGGGCAGTAGTTACACATTCATTGTCACAGCTGAAAAACTAACCAGCTGTTAGCATTTTCCTAAATGGTTCTCCTAACAGAGAGGAATAAAACAGATATCAAAAACTACCACATAGGCTAGCTAGCTGATTTAAGTTTCCTTTTCTGCTGTCTCCAGCTGTTGAGACATTGTGTGAGAGATGCTTAACCAGATTATAATCATTTTCCTTTCTCGGAAAAGGGATACTGTGGAAAAGTCAGAGCTCCAGCAGGAGTCTGTCTGCCTTGGTTGATGCTGTCTGGGGGGAGATAGGGACCACACAGGCCTGCAAAAAGTTAATTGTCATTTTTTGGAAGTTGGACAGGAAGGTATTTCATGTTTGCTACTTGGGCTAGAAATATACAGCTACTGTGCTAGCCATGCCATGGGTTCCCCCATTTGACTTTGCCCACAAGGTGCTGCCCTGGCAGCGCCCGCCACTGGACTTGAATGGAAGAGTTGAGTACCTGTGGTGTACGCAGACATGGGATTTCCATGTTCCTGTCTTTCTTCTGTCAAATAGGGGTGCAGATGATTTGCCAGGTATGGGGAAAACCAAAACACGTTAAATATCTTTGAAGCGTTAACAAATAAATCATCTCTTTCAGAGCTTGTGAGGGCAGGCCCTTACACCAAGATCCCGTATGTTGTACTCTTGGGGGCAGGGGGTGAAGGAAATTTAGAAAATATACATATATATCTTTTGAGCATGTAATTTATCAAGTACAGTAATTGAAACGTCAGCAAGCATTGCCTGTGTGCTCCATGGTTGGGGTTTTTTGTTTGTTTTAAAAAGTATGAACCTCTAATAAAATAATTTAATTCTTCATCACAGCTTCTTTATAAATTAAATCATAAGCCATAGTTGATTAGCATTGTTAGTTAGCTGCAATTCTAAAAGGAGAAAGATGCAGCACAGGAGTTTGAAGGGAACCTCTTCTGAAAAGTATCAACAGCAGATCATTCTTTAACTTCTGCAGTTTGAACTATAGTATCAGATTTAGCTTCTGTCTTAGCAAGTTGTTAGCAAGGGATGTGTGTCTAATGATCAGCATTGGTTTCTGGGAGGAGGAGAAGCCGCTTTTCATTAATTTTTATGACATATTGACAAATGGTTTCATTCAGGGCAAAATAAAAGTCATTCTTATGAAAGCATTTTCAGATGTGGCAATCCTAAATAATGCATGAAACATTAGATATTCTATGAAAATTACCTCTGAGTATCATCCTTTTGGCTGCCATAGTGACTCCCTTAGCTAGGGTATCACAGTATGCAACTATAGTATCCATGAAATATTTTTTCTCATTATTTGCTTATTTTTATGTTGGGATGTGTGTCACAAAATATATTTAGAACTTATTAATTGTTTGGTTTTGAGTTCATTCATTTGCTGAGGAAATGCTGAAAGCAATTAAGTTTTATTTAGCATTTTGACGTATTTTGTGCCATCTATGGCTCGATAGCAACTTAATCTTTTAAATATATTTTGTTTAAAATGAGAAATAGATACTGAGTATGTAAATGAAAACCTGACCCTTTACTGACCTCTCTTCATTTGTTCTAAGGAGACTCAGTTGACTTTATTAAATTAAAGTATTATTATGAAAGACTGGTAGTGGAAGAAAATAAATAGACTGAAGGCTTTTGCAATGTATAAACACTTTATTAGAAATGCAGTGACTGGCCATTATGTAGTTATACTGACTTTTTATAAAAGGAAGATATTTGTTTTTTAAAAAAAGTCATCCATAGAAATAACGACCAATTCTGCCAAAATGGAATGGGCCTTTGGAGATTTTTCTCACTGGATTGAAATATGGCAGAGAAAATAATAATAAATAGGCACGTGTTATACCTATGAGAGAAATTTTGGACATAATGCATTGTGTTAACTTGTTTATTTTACTTATTCACAATATGTGGCACCGACTGTATGGCTTTGCCTGGCTAGGTATAGAAGATTCATAGACATTGAGGTATCCTTTTCATGTCAGTACTGCAGAAGGGTTTTCTGTATTTATTTTTGTAGTTTAATCTGCCAAAAGTTATCTTGCAATATTTTATAAAAATAGCATGCAAATGTAGCCAGTACAAAAAAGGCCCATTAAAAATAAATTCTGAACTAGGAAAAACCTTATTTTATAATTAAAGAATTAAAAATATAACAGTACAAAGTGTTTATCTCCAGCCCTACATTTTGTTATATATATATTAGCCTGTAGAGAGTTAAAACATTCATCTGATGCCTGGGAAGCTAACTGAAATCTTGGGGAGATTTGGGCACCTGGCAAGGGGTAGCTGTAGGTGAGACTGGTCTCTCTGGGTTTACTCTGTAAAGGGAGAGACTCTGTCTTTAGCTTAATCTTCTCTGTGAAGTGATTTAATTCTGTTATCTCCCTGTACTGATTGTCAGGGGAGCTCTGAAGAGATTCATTTCTGTGAATACCTTTGCTGGAATTTCACTGCTCTTGCATTTCCCCATCTTCACTCGTGGTCAGACCTCTAGCGGGTACACAGTGCCCATGTGCTGAATTACACAGTCTGGGTGTGATGGGTTGACCCTGGCTGGTNCTCCTCACACTCTTCCCCTGCTCCAGCATGGGGTCCCTCCCATGGGAGACAGTCCTCCATGAACTTCTCCAGTGTGATTCCTTCCCACGGGCTGCAGTTCTTCACAAACTGCTCCATCGTGGGTCCCTCCCATGAGGTGCAGTCCCTCAGGAACAGGCTGCTCCAGCGTGAGTCCCCCACAGGGTCACAAGTACTGCCAGCAAACCTGCTCCAGTGTGGGCTTCTCTCTCCACGGGGCCACAGGTCCTGCCAGGAGCCTGACCCAGCATGGGCTTCCCATGGGGTCACAGCCTCCTTTGGGCACATCCACCTGCTCTGGTGTGGGGTTCTTCATGGGCTGCAGGTGGATATCTGCTCCACCGCTAACCTCCACGGGCTGCAGGTGGACAGCCTGCCTCACCATGGGCTTCACCAGGGGCTGCAGCGGAATCTCTGCTCTGGCACCTGGAGCACCTCCTCCCCTCCTTCTTCACTGACCTTGGTGTCTACAGGGTTGTTCCTCTCATATTCTCACTCCTCTCTCCGGCTGCAGTTGCACAGGGGGGTTTTTCCCTCCTTCTTAAATACGTTATCCCAGAGGCGCTACCACTGTCGCTGATGGGCTCAGCCTTGACCAGCGGTGAATCTGTCTTGGAGCCGGCTGGCATCGGCTCTGTCGGACATGGGGAAGCTTCTAGCAGCTTCTCACAGAAGCCACCTCTGTAGCCCCCCAGCTACCAAAACCTTGCCATGCAAACCCAATACACTGGGGTATGAGCCACGTAGCTGAATCACATGTGGTTGTAATCTTGAGGCTAAAGTGTGGAAAAATGATCAAATTATGCTTTCAAAATTGTCTGAGGACCACAGGCTTCCTCTGGGGGGAAGAGCAGGGGTTGATGTTTTCTTTCACAAAATGCTAATAATTTTACTTTATTTCTATTTATAAGGTGTGTACGCTTGGGGGTTGAGACACAAGGAGAAGCATGAAGTGTGTGCTGGGGAATTGGGAGAGGGAAGAAGGAGAGAAAAGCTGCAGGAAAGTTTGTGTGGCCTTTGCATCACCCTCCCCCTTTTTCTTTACCTCCATTTGGGAAGGTCCCTCTCCCTCGTGGGTGTCAGAGGGGTGGCTGGTGGTACAGAGGGAGGCAAGTGAGCCAGGGACTGTGGCTTGGACTGGGCAACGCTCTGCTCATGTGGGTTCCTGTTAAAACAGGATTAAACCCAACCAATTCTAGTCCTAAGCTGGATTCTCCAGGCAGGTGCCCTTGTCCCTTCAGCAGTCCTGCAAGTACCAGGCACAACCTGTATGCTCCAGCTTGAGTCTCATGGCTCTGGTGAATTGAAATGAACCCTTTGTAGTGCCATGTTCTCATTTCTTTGTTGTAGCATATTGCATTTTCACCCACCATTGTAGTTGGAGTAGTTTTTCTGCAAAAAAGATCAGCATTATAAAGTCCAAAGGGGCTATAGGGAGTTATTTTCATATTTTATCCTAAAATCTTTCGCAACAGCAGCTCTTCGACACTTTACATTACTGATGCTGGATCTCTTATTCTGGCCTTTCACCTTTTTTACTGGCTAAGTCTGCAGGAGGATACTGATAATTAGGTTGTGCTTTTGCATTTTGCATTAAATACTGAAATTCTGAGGTCTTGCTCAGCCTCCAGCTTGTGGAGTTGTTCTGGCACCCTCCAGGAAAGGTTGGGGGATAATAAACAAGCTGTCTGCAGAGACTGAAACAGTTCTGCTCGCTGATGGCAAGAATTTTGATTTGATAAGTGTTTTGACCCTTTGAAGTATTATTTGTGCAGTTGCCCTGAGGATTTGCTGTTCCTTTCAGTTGAAAATTAGCTGCTGCTTTATATATATTGGTAATGTAATTTTTTAAAAATGCTGTAGATATTGTTGTGCCTCTGAATTTCAGTAATTTGAAAAAAAAACCCTTTAAATATTTATATTTCCTCTGTGGTTCCCTCTCCTGGTGCAATCTGTACGTTTTAGAAGAGATACTGATCTCATACTTTCTGTTCCTATGTACAGAAAGACCAACAGTGGTCTACTGGAAAAATACTGAGTTGAGTTACCAGCAGCCCAGGTCAATCAGGCACATATTTCCTGAGAATGAATGACAGTAGAATTTCAAACACTGTATTTCAGATTCTGTGGCACTTGGTGTTCAGTAACATAGTTTATAAAATAAACAGGAAATATCATAAAACAGTAATGGTCCTGCTTTAATATGCTTTTCTGATCCAGAACCTCACTTCAAATTTCACTTAATTACATAATACTAGTTACAACAGTAGTTATAATAATATAGAAATAAGTTCTAAAGTTCTGTTCATATTTTACAGAAAAAAATTATGGGTTTTAAGTAGTATAAACAGCATGATTTTAGACACAATGATTTGAGATACATTAAAGTAGTGCCCTGTAAACACAAATTATTTTAGTACTGATCTGGAACTTCAAACAAGTTTAAGTAGTGTGGCTTCTTCTTCCTTCCTGAAGTGTTTAGAAGGAGTTTTGTTTCTGACTCTGATGTTGGTACATGACTGACACTTAGTGCAGGTTGTAGAGAGTATCAGCACAGGAAAATGGAAAAACACAGTGGCAAAGTAAATTACAAAAAGAAAGCAAGATAAAGGAATGCAGCTAATAGAAATGGTGAGCGCGTCATACCTGGGCCCCCTTTGCTGTCCTCTGCCTCTGCCAGTGGTGGTATGTATCCATCTCTTTCTGAAGAGTGCATTTGTCAGCTTACGAGGCATTTGGGACATTAAACCGTTTTGGAAGAATAACTAAGTGAAAATAGGCTGCAAAAAGTTTTCAGTGCATTACAGATTTTGCTTTGGTTGAGACGAGTGATCTGCAAATAAGTTTGTGCAGCTCACAAACAGAGCCATAAACCAACTTTTGAAAATCCCCCAAATGCCCTGATCATTCTTCAGGTTCAGATTGCTGCTCTAGTTTCTTGACCTGAGCAATGAGTGCCCTTGGAAGAAAAAACAGTAGGAACTTGCAGTGTTATACATAGTTTTGCTAAAACTTGGAGTAGAAATAAAACCTTTCACTAGACCCACAGGCTTACATTTCAAGACTTCAGGAAGACAGCCCATAACTTCATAACTGAAGGGTAAGTAGATACCCAGCATTGACGTTATGGCTGAAGACTAAATAGGTACCTAGCATTGACTTTTTTAACTTTGGAGAATTTTTTTGTCACCTCAATTTTGGTGAAGAGCTTGAAAAATGTCTGAGTTGGGAGCACTGGATGTGTTGTCTCATCCATGGGCAGAAATCAGTATTTTACTATGCCTGGTTATTAAGATTTACTGAGCTAGTACACTGATTTATTGCATGTTATTTTGTAGGGCGCCTCATGTTTTTTATAAACGTACTCATAGTTTATAATCCTTGACACGGAAGTCTTTCTCTTTCACCATATCCCTTCATCTGTTCAGGTTCTCTCTTGCTTAAGGTCTGTTCTGTTCAAGAGTATACAATATTTAGGAAGTTTTTTTGTGGGTGGGGTGGAAAAAGAGCACCCTTTTCAGTTTCCTTTTTTTAAGCCAAGAAACTGTTAAACAAAATCCAAAGTCTACTTTCCCTGGTCAAAAAGGATCAGAGAGTATGAAATCTCTCTCATTCTGTATGCTGAGAGCTTTGTTAAGTACCTCCCGGGCTCTAGTAACGTCTCTTCTGGAGCTGACTGTCTGCATAGCCGTGCACGCTGGACTATTGTCTTAAAATAAGGACAGAGTTAAATGGAATCGGAAGCAATACTGTGGCTGCTCCAGTTAGTATGAGGAAATTTGGAAACTTAACGTGTTTCGTTGCTCCCAAAGATGAAATATACGAGAGAATATCAGACATCCACGGCTGAAGGTTTGCATGAAAAATAGTTAAGGCACTGAGTTGCAATTCTTGGGTTCCACTGCTTGGTGAAACGAGCTTGTCAGTTTTGTCTTAGAGCACCCGTCTGAGACTAAACCAACAGATATCCTCATTATGTTGCAAATTTGCCAGAAATATGTCAATGCCTTTTTTTTCCCAACCAGCTGTGCGAACTGATAATGAAAGCTACATTAAATAGTATGTGGATACAACCTAGATATTTCTTTCTACTTTTCTTCCATTAAGAGTAAAGAATGCAAGTTTATAGTTTTCAAACCGTCTTAAGCAAGAAGAATCTTCTACTGATGGTAAAACACTGCTGCATTGAGAGAACCTCTCGATAGCCGTGCTTGGAAATTTTTCTGGTTAACAAAACGCAGTACATCAAAATGTTCTGACAGGTTGTGTTGATATCAGCAGACTTTGTGGTGGAGTGCAAGTAGGGACTTCATTACATTTTCCACCAAGTTTGATGCCTTGCTGCAGGAACAGCTCAATATTTCCACTTTGAGATTTATTGAGAAATTTAATAGAAAAAAAAAAAGTGGGGTTTTGGCAGTTGCACTATACCATGGTAACTTTTCAAGACCTTGAAATATTTCACTTTTTTTTTTTTTATGGCGAGCTTCATTTACCAGTAGTATCTTATGTTATCTCTTTTAATCTGGGTGATTTGGAAAGAAGCTAAAATATTTTTATCTAGAAGCCAGTAATTAGGCAAGACTTGAGCCAGTACGTCCCAGAGATGGTGCCTGTTCTTGGGTGAATAACCAATCTGTAGGAGTAAGCTCTTCAGTCCGTAGATAAGAGATTTCTAGACTGCTGTTTGCAGTACTCACCTTGATCTTATTTTCTGTAATATCTGATGATTTTATGTCACCATTTGGAAAAATTCTGACCTACAGCAGCTTGAAGTGCAGGCAATTTTTAGGCAAAGTGGGTTTTTCTCTTCACTTCTGTTTTCATCAAATCAGGAAGCACTCTGATCTTTGTAAGGTTGCTCTTAAAGTGAGACATTCAGATCCCGTAAAACTTGTGTTCTGTTTCTGTCGTACAAAAATATCAAAGTTGGATTGTGAGCATCTTTGCAGTACCCTGATTTCATTATGTCATTGATTTTGTCTGCAGCTATGAAGATTAGAAACATTTTTCTCCTTTGGAGTTTTGGGCAACCATTTGCATCAAAGGACTTCCATGTGTCCCAGCCTCTTGTACCTTTATGGTCAGCCAGAGGAGCCTCATCTGATCTTTTTCCTTTTGCTCTGCTACGTTCTCCCTCCACTCAGCAGTCAGACAAGCTTAGTGACTTCAATGCTTTGTGGTTTGGGAAAAGGAAAATCTATAGCATACCTATGGGGAGTATTTGAAAGATGCTGTGGTACTTAAAAAATGGGACAATATAAGTCCGCCTATCAGTAGGTAACATTTGGGTCTATTTTTGGTGGCATTTGAGTGAGTTCCAGCAGTGCCTTCAGCTCAAGGCCAGGCAGCCAAAGGTGGTGCATGGTTTAAGCTGTGACATTTAAGCAGGACACAAATGTGCTTTTTATTTGTAGCCTTTACTCTGCTTTTAAAGTCTAATGACTTGTTTTTATTTTGTGTGTGTGTCAGAAATCTCAAAATAATGTGTTAATATAGCTAGTGGGGAAATTAATTTAATGGAGTCTTAATTTCATTATATTGGTTAAACTTCAGTTATAGATACCTGACCTTTTGAAGAAGAAATTTTAATACAGCTGAGGACTTCCATCATGATGAACTAAAGATTGGGTTTCCTGGTTTTTTGCTTTGGTTTTTTTTTTTCGTAATATGAGTCACATTTTAACTCGGGAAGAATACCTGATTTTCATGGTTGTGCAAGTGCTAACTGATGACTGTAGTGCCTGCTTCTGCGTAAAAGCAAATCAAATTTTTATTTATATATAAATGTGTGTGTGTTTAATGTTGTTTACAACTGAAGATAAGGAAGACATTCCAGTACCTAATAAGTGTATTTATATCTAACATTCATGCTAATAATATGCTGGTCTAATATGTCATTATTCACCTAGATGCTCCGGGAAGTTGGCTAGCTTTTCTTTATTTTCAGGGTTTTTTCTTAATATTGTTACTGGAAATTTCAAGGGAAAAAACCCCACCTTTTTGTAATGAAACTATAGAGGACTTTTTTTCCTGAATCTCAACATTAGTTTCTAGTGAGGATTTAGCAATAAATGTGTTTTTTTTCTACTTTCAGCACAAAACCTGAGATTACTTTTCCTGTGAAGTATCTTTAGGTCTTAATTAAAACTGAAATTACTCATCCTGGTAAGAGTGCCAGGACAGACAATGCCTACATATCGTAGTCTATTAAATTCTCAGGTATTAAGAAGGATATACTGTATGCAGTACTTTTAACTTAAAGCCTATGCTGTATATATGCAGTATTTTAAGTTAATAAACCACTGCACTGTAGAAGGAAGAGTTAGAATTGGAGAGTGTTGTGTTAAATACAGGGAAAACAGGTGAAGTATGAGAATGTTTTCTCATACTTGGTGTTTTTTGTAATATCTTTAAACGTGATATCATACAGTGAAACACTGGTACAGTGATATGTGTAATGGAGCTATTCATGAGCTAAAAGACTAGCTTGTTGCAAGAAGTGTTTTTAGAAGCCTAAGCAGAAGTGGACTGAAGTAATTCAAGGTCCTGTAGTGAAGTCATGGAAGGCTGCTGAAGCGTGGTTTCTTACACAGATACTAAGTACATTTTAAATTAATTGTCTTCTCTTGATAATAGTATATCTACTACCTGTTATATTTTATTAGCATTGCCTTATAGATGCTTATGGTTATTTCCTGTATTTCTCTTCCCCCCATCTTAGTGGAATAGGTCGAAATTGGCCATGGGCCTCTGGCGGCAGCAGCATTTTGGCAGAATTTGGGACTTTGCATCTGGAGTTCGTACACCTGAGCCACCTGTCTGGAAACCCTGTCTTTGCTGAAAAGGTTAGACTGTTCAGTCAAAATCATGTTGTAAAAGATAAATCACATCTTGGGAGACTAATATCTCTGGGGAGAGATTTGGGTTTTCCTCAGTTGTAAGCATTTGTCACAGGAGGTAGATATTTTCTAGATACTTACCTAATCACCTTGGTGTGTTTTCATATTATAAAGTCACAAATCTGCTCCAGAATCATTGTGATGTGTCTTCTTCTATATAGCACATACCTGGCCACATAAAACATAATTTCTGTTTATGTTCTAAATTAGTATCACATTAAATGATCAGACTGTAGAGCTTTCTTCGGTACTTCACCTGAATGTGGTAAAAACAAAAATTGACTTTATATTGGGGATAATATGTCATGCCTATAGAAAGCAAAGCACCATGGCTACCTTGTGTGATTTCAGCAAGTTTAGTCTGCAAAATGCTCTATAATATCACTGCTGTCAGTGGGGTCAGGAAGCCTTTCCTTTGTACTGACCTTTAAGAAATGTGCTTTGAACTTTCTTTGGGGGAAGAAAAAAAAAAACAAACGCAAAAAACATCCTTTGACAAAACAGTTGTTGTGCTTACTAATTCTTCCAAAATTTGATAAGATTGTCTCCTGGATAGTTATTTACGTGAGCCATGGAAAGCAACTCCTCTTCTTCCCTCAATTCCCACCTAAGCTATTTTGCTTTGCTTTTTGCTGTGTAAATAGTCAGCGAGTCCTGTTCTTTATAATACACTGTATCATTTATCTTCTTTTTTTTTCCCTAATTAAAACTTCCACATGTTTTCGGTTTGTTTTCTTACTGCAACTGCCCCATGTTAGCTAAAACTGATATTATCTATTTAATAATCTAGTTAATAGTGAGACTCCAAACGTTTAGCACTAGGTTTAAAAGCAATGGTCAAATCTAAAACGAATACTAGTTGTAACAAACTTAAAGGACTGAATGACTTGGCTGCAATACCTTTGTCAGCACTGGAGTAAATTTTGTGAAACAAACTCCTAGCAATTTTAATGTATTTAGGGCCGAATTTAAAAACAGAGTTTCTCTTACACTAGTCTGAACTGGGGGGGGAAGGATAGGGGGTGGCAGCACCCAGGAACAGCCAGAAACCAACTTACTAGATATCTTAATTATCTTTTGGTAATTATGGTATAACATCTGTTCTACTAAGAGACAATTGAAGTGTGATGAAAATGCATATGTTAAAAATCCTAGGGTATGGTTCTCTTCCAAAGTGGCATCGAGCTATAGCTGCAAGATGCTGGAAATCTGTTTTGTAAGCTGCTCTTAAAACCCTTTAGAGATTGTGATTCCACAGTCCTCCGAGGCAAGCCATTCCAGGGCTGGTACACTCGATAAAGAAGAAACAACACTGCAATAAGCTTTGCATAGAAGTATTCGTAGAAGAATTCATCAAATGAGATCTAAGACTCGTTGCAGTCTGAATTTGGGCAATGACTACGATTAGCAATGTAGTGTCAAGATGCAGTAGGCAGTTTGTGTACCACAGCAGGAATCCTTCTGCAGTTTGGTGTAAGCTAATTTATCTTTTTTCTCAACAGCCAGTTCACTTGATCTCTAAGCATTCAGGGTGTTATAATGAAGCTGCCAGTAGCTTTTTGTTATGATTTCTGGTCTGTGGTGCTCAGGACCTTCATTCTCCCAAGCTGGTACATTTTCTTTTTCTGTGAACGTTGAAATTCAGTATAAATTATTTCATGTGCTCTGCAATGGGTTGTGCTGCTGGATGACTCCAGCTGCAAAGCATCTGGACTGTAATTGTTTCCCTGGGCCTCTCATTTGTAGCGAGCTCCTTAACAGTGACGGCAGAGCACTCAGGGCTGCATGGGTTCCTGCTGGGCAAGCTGGTTGTATGAAGCTCCATTCCAGCAGTGCTCTCCTTTCCAGGGAAAACTGCTTTACAGTTCATTTCTGCATCTGAACTAGGTGACAGGCTTAATATTCAATACCGTTTCTGATTTGGGTATATGAGGCATATAATGCTGAAGTAGCTGACCTTAGTTTAGGCGACCAGCCTCTGTGAATTTTAGTATCCTGTAGAGGGGCAACATACTCTGTATGGCAAGTCCTGAACTTTGGAGCTTGCTTCTGTTGTGTGGTTTCGTTACTGACACTTGACACAGAAACTCCAGAGGTTTTGAGGAGTTCGTTTAATTGATGATATCAGCCTAAAGGTTCTTTTTTAATAGTAGTATGATTGCACAGAGGTATTCAGGTATATGTGTTGAATAAGACTGTTTTTTCTTTTTAGGGATATTTGCACTTTAAGACTTCTGTACCGACACTGTTTTATTTTGGGGGGAAAAATGGATCAGTGCTCAGTGTTCTATACCCTTCCAATAGGTAATGAATATTCGGAAAGTTCTAAATCGACTGGATAAACCAGAGGGCCTTTACCCCAACTATCTGAATCCCAGCAGTGGCCAATGGGGCCAGCGTAAGTAGATCACTTCTTTGGTACTACCACCTGTCTAGCAGTATGCTGTTTGCGCTTGTTAACTTCTTTCAATTACTGTTATGTGTTTTTTGGATGTATATAAAGAACTTCTGTAAAGTATAAAAACCCACATTATATCTGAGGTTCTATACAATATAAAATACTACAAATATAAAAATAATAATCCTACTTGCTGTATTTTAATGTACTTTGATCTTTTAGTATGGCTTGTGCAAGCAGGGAAATGTCTGAATTGTATTATTTTGGAAAGGAATTTGTAGACTACAAAAGTCTTTTATTCAAAAATAAGTGCTCTCTAAAGTAGCTGTTTAAGGAAACATTATCAGCTCATCTGAATCAAATTCCATATTTTTAGTGTGGTGTGGCTCCGCTGAAGATTTAAAAAAAAAAAAAAAAAAAAAAAAAACCAACAACAACAACAACAAAAAAAACCAAAACACCAAACAAAAGACAAACAAGTCTTTCCAGTGAATACCAGCTGTGATTTCTGTTGAAGTTTAATGCCAACAGCTGAGGAAGCAAATTAAACAGAACTGTGTCATGGCATTAATCCCCTTGGAACCATTACTGGAGACACCAAAATTAGAAGGGAAGGTTTATAATAAAATGCTTGAAGTATTTGAACTTCTTACCCCTTCCTGATGATGGAACCCCTTTTCTTGTTGTGCATTGCCTTCGCCGATCTTCATAACATGTTCAAAGCCTATGTAGTGTGTAGGATCACGATTCTAGAGACCCTACTTCTTTTTCCACTTTTTCTACTTAGGTTCAGTCTACCACCATCCCATTCATGTGACTCAATGTTCTTGTATTTTTTCCTCCTTACACTATTGAAAGAAAGCAAGCAAGGTATGCTATCTTGGTCTGAAAAGACACAGGCAGATGAAATGGTCCTGTAGTTATCAGTGTTGGAGCTGGTTAGACAATACAAGACAGGGAAAGGACTGGAGAAGTTTTTGAGTAAAATGGTTTGTTTAGGATGCAGCTGAGGTGGAAGTGAGGTTCTGGAGTCCTTATGGGACTGGCCATGGTCTGGATAAACAATATGTTCTTTGCCTTTGCGAAAATTGAGTGTTTTATTGAATAAAATACATTTTTTAATGCTTTGTGTCGCTCTCTAAATTAAAAAGATGTTCAAAAAGGTTGTGCTGCTCAGTTGTATTGTCCCATCAATTCTCTTAAAGAATTAGAAGTATGCCGATCTTTTTAGAAAGCTTTCTAGTCTGCTATGCTGTGAGGCTTCCTTCGGGTCACCGTGCCAGAAGGCCTGTGGCGGCTCAGCGTACATAACCATCGACTCCAGCTGGCATGTTGGTATAAACCCTGACATCATTTCACAGATCTGAGAGTTGCGTGCCCACTTGTTACTCATGTTGGTCTAGCACAGCTTTGTAAAATCCCACAGCAATAGGCACTGGGTTTGGTTAGGAGGCCACCTCAGCATCTGTGGGCCAGGTCCAGTTATCTCCTTCCTCAGCTTCAGTCAGCCACAGAAACTCAGCTTTTTGGTGAGCTGCATGAGAGCAGACCTTTCTAGTGGCTGACGCCGCAAGTGATTCTGCCTTATTTATTTTAAAGCGGTCAAATACTTACTCTGCCTTATGGCCTTTGCCATTTCCCTAATTTTAATATAATCATCTTATGTACTCCTCGTTCACATTAAATGCCAGTTTTTGTTGGTGTGCACAGGAAAACTTAGTTTGTACCAGTTTTACTTTCCAATAGCATGTAGTATTGACAAACAAATAGCTTCCTGCACATGCAGATGATGGACACAGATGTTAATGCAGGTCAGCCCCTAGCATGCTGAAGCAGCAAAAGCAAATTCGATCTTGTTGCATCTCTTCCAATTCAGTTGCCTCTGTTCACAGACATCGATTTATTAATTTTTTTCCCATAGTAGAAGATAGGAACGTGAGACTTGAGAGATGTTTTATCTGAGATTGCTTTTCTAGGCTGTTTTCAGCTGATTACAACGGGGGGGGAATCCTAGACTCTTAATTGGTACAAGACAGAAGTACTATCTCTCAAACATCAAGTGGGGAGGGAGAAATGGTTTCTGAACATTTCTTCTCCTGAAATGCTGTAACTGTGAAGGACACTGCTGGATCACTGCCATTGTTCCTGTAAATTCATTTAGCCCTTGTTATTTTGACAGTAAACTGACAGTGATTTGCTGCAGCGTGCATCAATTGGATTTGCCTACTGCAATAATGTATATAATAACAGGGCTTATTATTGATGAAACTGTGCTTGTGCTATTTAGTTTGCAAATGTCATAGGTTTCTATGGTAATTTATTTAGGAAACCGTAAAGGTCATTTAAATGCTGCTGTTCAAAGATCAGCCTTCGATCATAGAAAATGTTCTCATTTTTTTTAAGAAGCCTCTTTTCCTTTTGGATCATGAACATTTAATTAAATAAATGGTGTATTCTTTCCAGAAATTTAATATATCTGATGCAAAAGAAGAGCAGGGGAATAAAGCCATTTATAACCCAGGTTTGATGGTACAATGTATTTGTTAGGCAAAGGGACAGGATCAGTTTAGAAAACTAAATTATTTTTTGTATGTCACAGGCTAGTGGAGGAAGAAGGCACTGTTAATAAAGTTTGAATAGAAAAAAGTATACCTTTACATTTGCATGGCTTGGCAACCTATTCAGAAGGTGAAAGGAGGCATTCCATGAAGAGAAGATACTAAGAATTTTAAAAATAAATTCTCTGTGTTCTTTTGAATTCTACCAACAGAGGCATAACTTCGAAGCTAAGATCAGAGTTAGGTGTTGGGAAGTGTGAGCTCTGTACCACTAACCCTTCTGCATCTCATTTTATGAGCCTGGATTACCCCATACATGTTCTGCTTTTCTCATGCCCAGAATTTTGCAGTATGACTTATAGACTTGCTGTGTGATATATGTAACCACATCTACATCCTGGATGTCTCGGGTTGAATTAGCAGACCCCTTCTTTGCTGTAAAATTGACAGTTATAAATGAATAGTCCTGGTAAAGCACTTAGAAATCCTTTCACTGAAGACTCTATAAATGCCGGGTCCCTTAATGTTACCAGGCAGCACCAACTTCTTAAAAAAGAAAACCTGTAGCTAGTGTCCTTAGTTTAATGGAGCTTAGAGAAACACTTTAGGAGTGTGTGTGTGTGTATAGTTGTAGTATTTGTTTTAGTATTTGTTTTATGCTGAAATCATATTGAGCCCATTACAATTTTGCCAAGAGTCTTTTAGGCTCTTGGACAGCAAGTGAGCGCAACCTTGTGCAAGCAGCTGAGAGCATCACCAACTTTCACGTCACTGGTGCAACTGACATCGAACGGTCTGACTCGGTTGGTGTTAGTGTTTGCAGGGTCACATCCTAAACGTGTGCAGATGAATAATCACAGCATCTGTAGTACCAGATCATTTACGTAGTAAATGGAGAGCTGAATAAAGCAGTGTGATAGCAATAATCATCTGTAGATGTGGCAAAGTCTTTTGTTTCCTCCTAGAACCACTGCTGAGTTCTGAGAGCAGCCAGATGTACAAAAATATTTTTGTAATATTTTTAAACATATGGGTTGGCATTTTGAAATACCATAAAATAACCTGAAATTCAACTCTGCAGTAAGGAGCTAAAACATTTTGGCCTTTTTTATGAAGTGACTTAAGTGGAGCAGTAGTGAATAAAAGAGCAAATAAAAACAATGCCTACATGTCAAGAGGGGAAGGCCTTTATCAAATTAGAGAGCACTTTCTAATTTGTTTCCTGGTTTTAAAATAAAAGAAGAACTTAGGTTTAACACATTTTTGCATCGGATAAACTACATGAATTAGATGTTAAACATATAAATTACTGTTTCTTTGCCATGAACTCCTATGGCACATTGTGGATATTAAATAACTGTTGTGCTTCAGCCTGATGAAGAAGTTAGCAGTTGAAGAAATAATTATCTGTATATACCAGTTAAGTTTTTCCTGAGGTTTCAGGCTGACATTTATTAAAGATTGTTGTAGGAAGAGATGTTTAAATGCACTGTTTCGAACTGTAATTGTATTTTATTGCCCAGCCTGAAAATGAAATTGCTGTTGAATCTCTTTCTTCCCTTTTTAGATCACGTCTCCATTGGAGGACTTGGGGATAGCTTTTATGAATATTTGCTCAAGGCATGGCTGATGTCGGACAAGACAGATGAAGAAGGCAAGAAAATGTATTATGATGCTGTTCAGGTAAATAAAATATTTAAATCTTCCTTTCCATAATATTCTAATCTATAATAATCCTAAAGAGTCAAGCTCTGGGGACAATGTGAGGGATTTATGTCTTTGCCACCACAGTGTGTTTTTTTTAAAGAATTAGTTTCTCTTTTTAAAAGACTTCATCAAATATAAATGCTAGAGGAATACAGATACTGTGGGAAAGGGGAGAGTCTTTAAGTATAGCTATTTTTTTTTCCAACTGAAAGACAGTCAGTTCTCTCTAACACTGGAGGAGAAAAGTATAAAATATTCAACAAAAAATGTATCTACAAGTAGCTCTCAGATAGAAGTTCAGTTCTTTTTTCCTCAGTTTTCCCTAAATATATTCCTTCTGTCCTTTTTTCATATATCCAGAAGGGAGTTTCTCTCTTGTGTTCCAACCTCATATTTCAGCCATAAGAGTATTTTGATTGTGGTCAACACAGGGACCTATATTATAGTAGATAATTGAAAATAGACATTTTTGTTGCACAATGACTTTTAGTTATAAGAGGCATGTATTTGCCAGCTTCTGTGAAACAGCCAATTATTCAGATTGGACACAAGAGAAAGTTTTCAAATATCAGAATTGTTCATACTTACATTTCTATGTGGTATTTTATTTATGAACCACTAGTCTGCAATTTGCTTTGATATTGATTGTATTTCCTTAATATATTGTTTTGGGAGAAATAATGGTTTTGTGACACTGGATTGAGACTCAGGAAGTATTAAGTTTAAATCCATATTTACAGGCTTTCCCTGCAGTCTTGGGCAAATGACCTATTTTCTCGGTTCCTTTCTTTCAAATATATATAAAAAAGAGGACAATATTACTTCTTTTTTCCCCATCCTTTCATCTGTTTTGACTGGAAGCTCTCTAGGGCCAGGACTTTTATCTCTTATTAGCTGTATGTATGTACAGTGCCTCTGTAGACAAGGCTTTGAGCTGCTAAGCAATATCTGCTTATTCTTTCATACCTCTGGAAATGTGCTGTGCCTAGCGAAGAGACATAAGTGTCCTTTTACTTCCCACACTGAAAAAGTGGTGGCATTAAAAAAATACAGCCCTAGCTCATTGCAGCTTTTTTTTTGTTTTGTTTTTTTCATTAGAGAGGAAAGTCATGTGGTGATTTGAGGGAGGGTGTGATCTCTGGTGGTAGTAAATTTGATGACCAAGTATCCTCTGCTAAGAAAATCCTGCCTTTAATTTTGTAAGTGAAGATTTGGATGCAGTCAGCCTCATTTTCACTGCTGACATGGTTTGAGCTTCCGAGCAAAAGGTGGATTTTAAATCGGGTTTGAGTGCATTTGAGGCTGTAACATAAGAACAGTGATACTGTAATAGCTCAGCCATTAGGTTGGCAGCTAAAAAGAGAGAACAAAGTGTCTGATAATATGGTATCAATTCATCTTGCCATGGAAGGCATTCTGAAGCACCTCAAAGGTGCTTCAGTCTTCTACTTCCAATGGTTTAATAATGTCAGGTTTTTCTTTTAAATACATTCTTACACAGGTAAAGCACTAGTGCATAGACGCGTGCAGTAAAAAAATGTGCTTTTGCTAGTACAGCTATTCTGGAAACTGCTGCAGGTAGAATATCCCAAATGTGGTGTGACGTTCATCCTTGTCGGTGGGACCATGAGTGCATTGACTCCCGTCCTGCCAGGGAGCAGCCGGGGCACGTTGGTCCCAGCCGATAACAGAGAGTCCAAGAGAGCCCAGTGTCTTGCTGGCCGGCACTGGGCTGCCCCTACTAAGGCTGAAGGTTCACCTTCCCCTGACTTGAGCACAGCTGGAGCGGGGTACATTGGGAAGTCTCTTGCCTTGCGCCACACGAGTAGGTGTGCCGTCCCAGGTCAGTCACTCCCGAGCCAGCCCTAACTGCCCAGCGGGTGAAGAGCTATGGCCATCGGGGAAGAGGGCCAGGAGTGATCCGAGGTGTGCCCGTGCAGGGTGCAGCAGCATGGCTTTGTTTAAACTCACACCTTAGCTATACTGGGTTAACAACCTCCTCAGGTACAAAAGTTGTCACAGGCATCCTGAGGTCCTGGCGGGGAGCAGAAGTGGTAATGGCCACCATGCTGCACGGCTGGTTCTTCCTGCTCAGGGTTGAGCTGGGGGACAGAACTGCCTGGTCAGCAGCATCACTGAATGTGGCAATATCAATGACAGTGGCTGAGCTCTGCTGTATATGACTAGATTTAAAGTACCTATTATCTTAATATTTTTTAGTAGTGCTAGCTATTAAGCAGTGTAAGCATCGTGTCTGTCCAGAGCATCAGTGTTTGAGAGGGCCAGATGATCACTAAATATGTGCTAGATTTCACCATGCTGCTGGTTGAATGCTATTTCCAGTACTTTCTGAGTGATGGCGTTCATGTTCTCTGTTTTCTATACCAAGGCACACCTGTACCAAAGCTGAAAGTGTACATGCAGCATGTGGAGGTACAGATTGATGCTGTAATGTAGCTTGTTCAGAAAACAGCAGAGCATTTGCAGTCTCACAGAAACTGCAGACTAGTTGGGCCCCATTAAGATGCTATGTTCTTCAAGGGAATGACTAGCCTACTTTGAAATCCATCTTCATATTGGCTTTATTGCTATTGATCCCTTACTTATCTAAATTAAAGCTAATTTAAGTGTCTGCACAAGCTGCAGTCTTTCTTTATGACTAAGCCTACACGGTTTGGGCATTCTGAGTCTGCTTCGTATTTGCTAAGATAAATTTCCCCCAATGCTTTCAGAATCTTTTAAGACTATGCCAAAGGGAACGGCGTGATTATTCCTGGCCATTCAGTCCAGCACATACCCACCAAATTCTGGAAGAGCGATGTAAAGATTTGATGCCTAATTCAATATCTTCCGCTATCCAGAAACAACAAGTGAAAATATATGGTGTTATAGTTCACTGTGAAAAGCTGAAATTTATTTAAGTAAAGCTTTGGGGTTACTTCTTACGTTGTTCTGTAACTCATATTAGAAACAAAGAGTTCTTTCTATTAGAGTGCATTTGTAGCACCTATAGATTTTTTCATGGCTTAAGGTAAAAGCAATAACTAAGATGTCAAACTAGACTTAAATTTTTTGCTTGCCATAAGATGTGCATTTGACTGGTGCCAGTTGAAGAAGAGTTTGTTTCTAATGGGAAAAGGGACAGAGCTAGTCTTGGTTTGAATACCAGAGCATAACGTGAATGTATTTATAAGGCCATCAGAGGGATTCATAAACTCTAGAATTCGCACAGAAGGACAAGTGAATGTATTTTTAGTGTAAGTTATTTTTCTCTTTTGAAAAGCAATGCATATAATGTCCTATTTCACATAATATAGGAAGTAAGATATCTTCTTAAATTGCTTTCAATGTATAGCATGCAACATTTAGTTACAGAACAAATGTGTTTTCAGATTTTAGTCATATTTTGAGGATGTAACTGGCTACAGAATAATCTATCAGTCTTTGCAAGTATCCAGGACAGGAGCCATCCCACTCCTTTCTGTTAACAGTTGATCTCTAAGACACAACTTGAGTAGGTTTAGAAAGAGAACATGATTTTGTAGAGCAAAAATGGACGTTCTGGATTCGCTTTTGTCTGGTCCAGCAACAGCGGTGTTGCAAGCAACTGCATCAAATCCTTCCTTCTTGAATGTGTCAGCCCTCATTTTCTAAGTTGAGGGGCAATTTTCCCACTCTTCCTATTAATAGGTTGTCTCACACTTGATGTCTGATGGTTAGGTATCTTTTCCAGATTTTCCCATTACATTTATTTATGGCCATTGCTGCAAGCTTTCTCCAACTTAGGTACGTTTTCTTTCTTTCTGGCGCTGCCTTCATTCATCCCCTCCTCAGTGTATTTCTAGAGAAGTGGCATATCTAAAGGCTGTAAAGAGAGCAGTAGCTTGGCCCAGAACTTCACAGGAAGAAGGAGAATCCCTCACCAGCACTTCTCAAGCAGCTCACTTCAGTGCAGCCCACGGTAGCCCCATGGTATCAGAGAGAGAGAGCTGCTGCGATCTGCAGGTTTACCTTTAGACAGGGTAGTTTACTCTTAGACATTTAGGTTGTTTAATTTTTCTTACTGGGTAACAACTGCTCAGAAGTTTGTAACAAGAAAACTAGTGATCTCCAGAGAACCTGGCACATGGAAGTAGAAACAATGGAAATAGCAAGAAGAAGAACAGCTGTTGTGAAGCAGTGCCACAGCCATTCTTTGCCAGATTTCAAAAGCGCTCCTGAAATTCAGTGATTAAGAAATGCAGTAACCTTTTGTGGGTATCACAAGGTGAAAAAGTCATTTTTGGGCTCAGGATTTTGAATATTCGGACAGAAAATATATAGGATCACTTTTCAATTTTTTGTATTTTTTTTTTTTTTTTTGCATATTGCTAACTTTTGAGACTAGCCCTGATACCCTCGGTTTGTACTCTGCCAAAGGAAGCTATATGGTTTTGATTTTGGTTTTGGGGGGTTTTTTTTGTATATTTAATTGTCAGCATTAAGCAGTGAATAATTTTCAGAGCTGTCAAGGTTTCAGCTTTTCAGATAAATAAAACAAATCCATGTAGACTCCTTTCTCATTGAAATGCAGGAGAGAACAAAGTGTTGTTAGCAAACTGAAAGCATGATATTGGCAGATTGGGCCTTTTCATCTCCAGAGTTTTATGAGGGTCTGTTTAACTGTGGTGACAGTCTGGTGGCTGGTCTGTGCTGATTGCAGTTTCCATTAGGTTGTGTGAAGTGGTTTGCTTTGTGATCGTAGTGATCTTAAAAACTGCATAACTGATGTGGACAATGACAGAACTGCAACAATTCAATTAGAATAATTTGTCATACTGGGTAAAGCCAAAAGTATATCAATGAATTGAACATTCAATACTTGAGCACTTCTTGGCATTGAAGGAAATACATAAATAGGGCAGGCAGGGTGGTGCAATAGGAGCCCATCTTCAGAATGAAACAGTTGGTGCAGAGGACCCAGCATTCCCACTGCGTAACTTTTTTTTTTTGGGGTGGGGGGGTGTATTGTCTATAACTTAAATGTGTGAAAAATAAGAAATATGCAGTTTATTTGCATATTTTTTCAGCTGTCATGTTTAAAATATATATCACCCAGCTGCACTGGTGTTCTGCACGTAGCAACAGTATAGCTGTATTCTGTAGGAACACAAGATTCATTACACTTAACAGATGAGAACATCCAGAGGACTCGCTGCTCCTTTTTATGCTCTTCACTGTATTTCCCCTCTTGACAGGAGTTTTGAGGCTCTCCACAACTGCTTACAGAAAGCATCAAGACTAAAGACAGTCTTCTGCAGATTTTTAAATTGCTAATGATTTAATTATAACTGCACAATGGCTATATTTCGGACTGTAGAAAGTACTTATTAAAATGTTTGCTAGTTTATGGACTGTCAAGAAAAGCAGCAAGCTATAATGTTGTTAGAACTCTTTAAGGAGGATTTTAACTCAAAAAGTCCTGCGAGACAAATTGTCCCCTTTTTGCTCGTGGCTTTGCTCTTGTTGGCAGAGGAGGCATGTCCTTACTATTTGTGCTATTTTCCCTTCCTTTTTTGACAGCAACAAAGCTTATCAGGAGTGATAGATATTTATTCTAGAATATTCAGAAAATACATAATGTAACATTTTGAGAGTCACTTGCTTTGATTCATGTCATTCCATTTATACTGTTTTAAGAATATGAATAAATCTAGCCTTCTGGTAGCAGACAGCATTAAGTACATTTAGTGCAAGAGTACTGGTGCTCTTAGAGACACTAGTAGATCTACGCAGGGGAAAAAAAACATCAGTAGATTTTTCAGACGAAAGTAAATTATCAGTTTTCCCCTAGAACATAATCATCTTTTTAGTGATCAGATGGATAGATATCATAGTAGTTAAATGCTTGCCAATGTTTCCATTTTAAAAACTTAGGCATCTCCATTATAAGCATTCATATTTCATTTCACGTAGAAGCTTGTCTGTATAACATGTCTTAAGTCCAAAAGCAAAGTGCCTTGTTGCTTTCAAAGTGTTTCTTATATATTGTGTTTAAACAAATGAAAGTTCTTCTGTGTTCAGATTTCAGTTTTGATTTTTAAAGCACAGTTTAGTAAGCAGTGAGGACCTCAGGATAAGAAGATGCCACTTTTCTATGGCAGAAGTATTTAAATAAATTTTAACAAGGGCTTGAACTTCCTATTCCATCCTAGCCTTTTTGACTCTATGCTTTTAAGTAATCATACATCTTCTAATACATATTTAAAAGCTATATGAACTATATTTATGAAAACAGAATCAACTAATAAATACAAAGTTTAAAAAAAAAAGTGCAATGTTCTTCTGCGATCTCCAAAACAGCTGTAATAATGGAACAATGCAAATCCTAAACTTTTCATAATAAACTAATTGGAATTTTGGATAAAGGATAAATTTGATTAATTTTGAAGACTGATGAAGAAAAATATCTATTACATTAGATCAACTCAACAGAGAAAACATGAGGGAAGTAACTTACAGCGTGCAAAATCACAATAACCCTGACCTACCTGCTGTGTGCTGTTTCAAAGCCATAAAATGTACTGGTGCAAGCTGTAAATATTTAAATAAGTAAGCAATTGACATTATACATCTTTGAATTATTGGAAATATCATGTGGCAGAATTCTCCTTCATACTCACTGTTGCTTCAAATTGTCAAAATACTGTTTATGAAGAAGAATCCTAGGGGAAGAAAAATATATTAAAAGTTTGGACTGAGATAATTTGTAGTGCTTTGTTGTGAAGAAGCCCGCAGAGTTGTAATTATCCCCAAAACAAACATTATAAACCCTGGAAATTTAGATCTAGGATCATATTTTTGAAGTTTCAAATTTATTAAAGTATGGAAATATGTAACTATGACTTGCAAGACAGTTTCATCTCCAGCTACAGTGATGTCTTGAGGAGGGAATGAAACATCTGGGTTTTGTTGTTAGAACAGCAGTAGTCATTGAAATTCATTAATCATAATTAAACCATTATTGTAAAAGGAGAGGTAAAATGCCGAAGTGCTAGAGGAATTAGGACTGCAGTTTTACATTGCATTTTAAGGTTTGCAGTTTGTTATTCCTGCTCCTTTAGCAGAAGTAACTTTTTTTTGTGTCATGGATTTATTTTGAATTGAGCAACTTTGAGGCGCAGAGCATTTTTCCTGAGAAGCCTACATCTGCGCTCTGTAGGCATCTCTGTTAATATTTTTATTACCTGTCAGCATAATCCACCAAGAGAATACCATCTATTAAAAATAAGCTTGATTTGGGTTTTTTACTGATTTAAACAGTGAGATGACTTCAGTTCTGTATCCTCAATGTTTCTCTATAAGCAATCCAGTTCAATGTCCTGAACAACTCAAAGGGTAAATGAAGGACTTCCCAATCACAAAATCAAGTCAGGGATTGAGGAAGGGATAGTGAAGACAGCATTTAAGATGTGTGAAAAGCTTAAAGGAGTGAAGAACTGAATGAAGGAAAATGGGTATTTATTAGGAGGGTTCAGGTCTGCTTAATTTTGCAAGGATAAGGACTGACAGTATAATGTAAAGGTTAAGGAACAGGCTGATAAGCAGAGAACACAAAATATATTGCCTTAAAGAAGGGGGCAGGATGGGGTGGAAATTAGGTTGGGGAAAAAATGAAGAGTTTCTCTTTTGAGCTGTCAATAACCGAGATTATACACACATGCAATGCGCAATCCTGTAACCTAAACAATTCGTAATGTCTCATTCACTGCAGTTCTTCCAATGTGTCAGATAGGCATGGGCATAATTTTAACGTGTGAACTCATAAGAAAGATTCCAGGAGTAATACAAGGTGCACTTGAGTCACAATTCAAACTGTAAAAGGGACTGTTAGTGTTTCTAATTGAGTGCTCAAGCATTTTTACGGTTGTTGTAGAGAAGGAATAATTTCCCACAAGATGGAAAAAAAAGTAATTTAGCTAAAGGCTTTATTGTAGTGAGGACTGTAAGCAGAGCCTTACATAAAAGCACCAGAAAAAAACCTGCCAGGAACTGTATCAACTGTAAAAGTCAGTCTGGCTGTACGAGCTTGCAGGTACACTACAAACCATATACCATATCAGCTTTCCATGTAAATTTTTTTCTTTAAATATCTGGCAAATATTGTTTATTTGCCTTTAGTTTCCCTTCCTCCCTCCCCTTTTTTGTCCACTACAGTCTGAAGTCAGGTTGTCTCAATTTTGGGGTTTTTTTTATTCCCTTTGGGAACATACGTTCGCAGCCAATTTTTCTTTGCACCTTTTATGTTGCACAGTCTTTCTGCTTTACCTTGATGGAAAGAAAGAAATTAGTATTTAAATTGCAGAAGTACATTCTGGAAAACAGTAACATGAAATTTCCATTTACTTAAAAAGAAAAACTCTACCAGCTCCAAACAATTATCATATTTAGTAGTTTCAACTAATCAAAGGTCACATTTTTATACCTTGATTCTTTGCAGATGTTGTATATTGGTTTATACTCAGAATATTCATTATAGTAAAATGAAATAATAATCTCTATAGTGATAAATATGACGCCCCCTGATCTGCGAGTAGAGCAGGAAGGAATTATTTGTAGGTGGGGACCAACTTGTAATAAGGCTGCAATTCAAATAAATGTGTCCCTTTTTAAAGTGTGTAGATAATTATATCAAAATAAAAGTAAATAGATTCTAAGTAGGAAATTCAAAATTAATTCTACCAAAAAAGAGCTTTTCACCTGGGTGGATCTTTGTCACCTTAGTACCTATTCTCCTTTTATAATAATTTGGTTTAGTAACTTGAGTTCCCTGCCAGAGCTGTGCCTGCAGCACTATAGATAGCAAGTAGCGTTTCACTATGGGATTGTAACCCTGCCTTTCCATCCTGCTGCTCAATTGGAGACTCTTATTATATCTTTGTTTAAACTGATAGTATTTCTTCGTCATCCTAGTGCTTTCTCAACTTTGCATTCAAGTTTTTTTATACTTAAAACAATTGCCTATGTATTCCAGCTAGTGATTTAGCCCTGCTCTGGACCTCAAGCTTATTTAAAAAATGAATGTCCTTCAGAAAGTTCAGTCCAGCCTGATGGCACTTACAACCTTTGTTAAACTCACTGAAAAATATTTTGATGTGCTGCTCACAGAAGGACATACCACTATATTACAACCAAAAAATATTAAAAATGTGAATAGCAGTTTTGCGAATTTCCAAGAGGTGGATGATAGATGGCACTTTGGTAGTTTGGGTATAGATTCAGAATTGATAATTGAAAGAGTACTGATTTTTGTTTATTGTTTACTTTGAAAATATTTTATCACACTAATGCATTATACAAACGTTATACATTCCAGAAGTAGTGCTTTAACAGTATTTGGAAGTAAATTCCGAAATTAAACTATAGTTAGGTTGGACTTGCAGGGAAAAGGAAGGTTTTATCACGTCTTAATGCTGCAAATACTGTTATCATACAGGAGTTCAAAATGTCAATGAATACATTCATCAGTAGTTAATGTTGGGGAGTTTCTTTTATATGTTCTGCCCATGCATGTTATACGTGGGGGTTTTTTTCAGATGAAAAGCATTTACATTTTTGAGGCTTTCTAAATATACTGATTTTTTATAATAACTTTTTTTAATGTTGAGTTCCTGAACCAACTGCAACACACCTAACAAATTCATTATAATCCGACACTTCAATGCCATGCTGCAATTATTCCAAACTTCTTGCAACTTTGATGCAGCAAATTTGTTAGCCTTTGGTGAATGTTGTCTCACAGCAAGCAGATAGTCTCTCTGTTCTCAGTCGGATGGTAGATGAATAGTGATGTGAGAAGGGAAACTTTTTTCTGATGAAAATAGCTTGTCTACCTCAGACAGAAAATGAAGGCCCATGAAGAAACTTCTCAGATTTAGTTGAAGCTTTTGACAGTCCCAGTGTTGGCTCCCTGGCAGTGGTTTTGTGAGCTCTGCTAGTGCACCACCCAGTACCACAAAACCAGCTACCAGCCCTCTGGGAAGAGACGCTCCTCTGCCTCTCACGCTTTACAAAAGCTGTTCGGTGGAGGTCAGTTTGCTTAAATCATGTCACTTTTACAAACTATTACTTCATAAGCATATAACTTCAAATGAAGTTTAGGCTTTACCAAGTCACAGTATTTGTTTTCCTGTCTTCCAGAATAAGAGTTTGTTTAGTGCTGATGGGCTTGCAAGTTTGGCACACTTGGGCTTATGGCTTCTGAAGGTTATTTGTACAAATTGAAGGTTATTTGGATTTCATGTCTAGGTAGAAATGATTAGTTAACTAGCGTGCCGTTCAAAAAGGTATATACATCGGTATAGGTATTATCTAGCAGTTAGGGACCCATGATTGTACAAAGTATGACAAGGCAATATTAAATAATTACCTAATAAAAATGCCTTTAAATAAGGTGCTTACACAGTGAAAATAACTTTCATAAGTGTAAGTACTAGTTCTTAATAGGACTCATTTATGAAACCAAGATGATTTGCTTTACTATACATGAATAATTAATTTGGAAATATATTTTTATTTTGTGACATTCTTTCATCAATTAACATCAATTTGTTAGTTTCTTAACACCAGTTTGTTAGAATAATTTTAAAATTTCCCAAGTGGAAGCCATCCTTTTTCAGCCTGAACTTTAATGCTGAGCCAAAAGAGGGGAAAAAAAAAAACTCTGAGAGACTAACTGGTATTGCAAAGTCCATCTTCATACTACAAGAATCAACTCTGGTCTAGTTACTATAGTTCTGAAGGTGCGTGGTTACTGTTATTTCTGTCAGGTACAGTAATACTTCATCTGTTTTTCATTAATTCTTTACTAAAAAAATCACAATATAGGTAAATTTAGTCATCGTTCTATTTTTATATTTGTTTATTTTTTAAATAAATTCTGACTCAACAGCTAAGTGACCAGTAATAGTTATCAACTATTGCCAGAATTGTTGATTTGGTGAGATGGGGATACCATGCTGAAACGTTTAATGAAATATCATTAAATTAAAAGTTTTACATTTCTGAACTCGGTTTTAGGTAGGTAATTTTTTAGAATGCCTAAATAGTCTGAAAGCTATTTCCCATGAAATTTTTGTGTGTTTTTAACAATAAGGCATCCTATTACAAAATATAAACCATTTAATAAAAATGTGAATAGAACTCTGAAAGATTCTGGAAGTTTTTCAATAATTTCTCTCTTCTCAGAAATTTTGCCTGTTTATGCATTAATATGCTTTGTAGCAGGTTCTTTGAACCCTGTTCTGTCAATTCTTTAATTATAGATTCAAATATTTTATACCCAAATGAGCACAAAAGACATGTTTTAAAGAATATTATTTTTTTCAAAAGTACCTAGATATTTCTCTACTAGTTTCCCAATCTGACAGAAAAGCTTTTTTATATGCACTTGGAATACACGACCATCAATTAGCTTGACACCAACTCAGCCTCTGTAATTCTTTCATCTTCCACAGTGGGGTCTGTGGTTTGGATGCTTAAGGAAGCTGTTTTCCCACCTTTCCCTTTTCATATTTAATTCCTCTTATGGGTTCAATTTTGAAGGATTTGTTGAAAGTACAGGAATCTTCATTATTTACTGCTGCTTTAAAATTTAGGTATGTTTTTCAGTAGGTACTAGTTCTAAAAACATACAATCGGGGAGGAAAGAAAGGGATAGAGGAGTTTTCTGAGCCAATAATGGGTCTGGAGGTGGGCAGAAAACATCCTTACGAAGTGCTTCCCACTAATATTAGTGGAAAACAAAGTGTAGTTTTCAATGTGGCATTCTTGGAACAAAAAAAATAGTAAGTAAAACTTGCACAATTACTCTGCTGATGCTTCTAGTTTAGAGAACATTTTTCATGCTTATAAAAACAACCTTTACAGATGTTTAAATGGGAAGAAATAACTACAGTCCATTCTCTTTATAACACTTTTTTAAAGGCTTTTTTTCTTAATAGTTCTCTGTACTGATTTTTTATTCGTGTTTTTTTTTCTCTTGTATAATGCATGTTGAATGCTGTTTCTGGATCTTATGATTTCAATAGAATAAACCAGAGAACTGCTGGATAACTGAATGTATGATAGGGTTGTTCATCTCCTCTCCATCACCCTTTAAAGAGTAATAGCTTAGTTTCTGTGTGCACTTCTAATTAATGTGCTCTTCTGCATCTCCTCTATTGTTTTAATTTAATTAAAACCTTCTCTCATTAGGGAAGGTTGTTTTCCTGGATTTCATAATCAGTGACCGTACATTGCTAACAGCACCAACTTCTAATTCTCTCTAGGAGATTTGTGTGTTATCAGTCTGCTTAGGTTTTTTTTTTCCAGACCCTATTCTTGATTGATAACTACAGAGGAATTCAGTCTGATGGGAGAAAACTCATTGGACTTTGGAATGCCATATAGACTCAGAGGCCTAACATCATTGAGGGCACTCAAGCATTTTGAATATGAGTTATGTCTGTATATAATTGACATGAAATTATATCAATAACCACATCCTTTAGGTCAGAATTACAATGGGAAGTATGGAAGCTGAAGTGATGGTTAATCACCATTAAAAGTTAAATTACCTGAAATTGCTCAAAGTAGAAAGGGAAAGAAATACAGATTTTGAAAATAGAATTGTATTTTTCAGATCTTTCCAATATTTTTCTAAAATGTACTGCGTAAATTGCTCAAAGTTGTAGCGAGATTAATCATCATTACTGATGTATGCTAATCTGTGTTGGTTTGGCTGCACTTTGAGGTTATGCTAGCTCATATTATCCATTTTACTTTATAAGCAAAGGCAATATGGAGAAAAATGAACCAACGTACAAGACAACTTTGTCTTTGTCCTTCATACTTTAGCAAAAGGTACCAAAGGGCTTGAAATCATGTCATTTTGCAGGCCATAGAGACCCACCTAATTCGCAAATCAAGCGGGGGGCTGACGTACATCGCCGAGTGGAAAGGTGGACTGCTTGAACACAAGATGGGACATCTCACTTGTTTTGCTGGAGGCATGTTTGCTCTTGGAGCAGATGGAGCACCTAATGACAAGACGGGCCATCACATCGAGCTTGGTGCTGAAATTGCTAGGACTTGCCATGAATCCTATGACCGTACAAGTAAGTACTGTGTTGCAAAGTTGAGTTTGACTTTGTGAAGGCAGCCATCGGTATTCCTGTGTAATGCTGAATGAAAGTTGTATGATGGTGAGAACTCTTCATCCTTTCTAAGCAGATGCTGCTTTGCTCTAAGAGTAACTTTCAGAATGGCTGCTCTGTTTTAGAAATAATTTCTGTGCACCTGAATCATATCTACCCACTCTAGTAATTAACATGACACCATTTTTTTTCCACTTATAGCTGAATACAAATAAGAGAGGGAGCCTGTTCATTTATGCATCAATATAGCTATTAATCATGTTTTATGCACAAGAAATAATGTTACTCTCGGTTCTGTTGGTGCCATGCTGCAAACGATAGAATTGCACAAAGAAAGTGGACTCCTGTGCAGGGAATTTCTTTGGATTCTTTCATCTTCTTATAAAAATAACCCTGGCAGCATTTCAGGGTCCCAGAGTGTACTTTCCAGTTTGATATAGAAAAGTAAATATCCCTGTCTTTTAAGCAAAATTTCACATGTTGCTAGTTATATGAAGTCTTCCAGAATGCAAATGTTAGCATCACTGTTCAAACTGGAACTGCTGTTTAAGGCATTGATAAAGAATAGCTCTCTCCTACTATATTGTCTAGGCATGAAGCTGGGACCAGAAGCCTTCAGATTTGATGGTGGTGTTGAGGCCATTGCTACAAGACAAAATGAAAAATACTACATCCTACGACCAGAAGTCATAGAGACCTACATGTACATGTGGCGGCTCACTCATGACCCAAAGTACAGGCAGTGGGGATGGGAAGCTGTAGAGGTAATGTTCTGTTGGACTTTCTTCTTATTAAATCCTAATATCTTGTTAAGTGAGCTACTGAATGATAGCTGGATATTGTTTAGAAGTTGGAGAGTAAATATTTTTTTTTAAATCAGTAATATAAACTCAAATTTCTAGAGATTCATTTACTAAATAGATGAACTAAGATCATTTTAACAAAAACAAATACTGCTGGTATTGTGTATTAGAAAAAAATACCTTGTGATTTCCCCTTAAATACTTCTCAGATTGGGGTCTATTTGGATGTACTGCTCAAGATGTTGAGTATTGCTGCATATGAACAGAAAGTGCAAACATGTCACATTTGAGCCTTGGACATGGAAATAAGTTTTATGAAGTGTATTTTCAACAGTAATTGTATGAAGGTGATTTTAATTAAGGTGATGAAGGCCAAGATGAAGTACTAGATAGTACCGAACATTTAAAAAATGGGTCCCGTTCAAAAAGCATAGGTCATCTGGACTGAACTCCATTAATGATAAGAATCTGTTCTAGATCTCAATTTCTGTGTTCCACTAGCCTTTGAGGTTCAACCAGTCATGCTGAACCTAGCGTTTGTCTAGCACAAGCCTTCCAAGAGGGCAGCTAGTCTATACTGCAGAAATTGGCTTGCCAAATCCATTGTTTCCCTTATGTCAGTGGTTAATCACTCTTACTGTTGGAGATGAGAGCCTTTGCATTTACCCTGTTTCATCGCCAAGGTACGGGTCCTTATTACACTTCTAGAGTTCACTTATTTTCTCCTCACATTGATGTTGCCCTTGCTGAATTATCTGCCTTTCACTGTTACTTTGGAATTTCTAATCAGACTGAGATCTTATAGGAGATAGAGAAAGCTGAAGAACATTGTTTTTGCCCTGAATACTTAAGAAAAATGAAAAAAAAAAAGAAAACTAAGTGCAGTATTTTGTTCATAGTGACCTCTCCTTTGCAGACTTATTGCTTTCCAGAATTTCTGTTTGTCAGAACTCCTAGAACAACACCTCTTGTTTCTAGGAGTTCATGATTATAACTCTCTAGGATGGGCCTACACTGCTAGTTGTAGAGGTTGCTCTATAGGAAAAGAACTTCAGTATAGTAAGAGAAGAACATGTAGACTTGTCTTGTGCAATTCCTTATACCCAAGGGACACTCCTAGAGAGCTGTTACGGGGTTATGACTCCATAGACCTGGCTGCAACATGACATCCGCCAGTTACCTGGCTCCCTCAACAGCAACCAAGATCTGTAACTATATTCTGTATTCACTGTGTAAGATACTGAATGTATCTCAAATGTTGTACAAGTGTTGTTGAGTGTTGTGAAAAAGAAAAGAGCTTTTCAAGTTTGGTAATTAGCTATTCTTGAAGAATGAAATTTATGGTTAAAATCTGCTTTCCGTAAAAGAATAGCTGCTAGCATTAAGTATACTCCTACTCTCTAACTCCTTCTTGTTTGAATATTCACAACAATTTCATATCTGCAGTCAACACTGTATTCAGCTAGGTAGACTGTAGTTATTTAGGACATTTTATTTGCCTCCCTCAGGGCAGGCAGTGCTCTATCAGCCATGAAACAATATGCTTCTGAGTTAATGATTCCAAAGCAATTTTTTTTTTAAAACCTCTAATTTAGAGTGCTGTTCCCTTACTTTCTTCTTTGCTAACACCACCCATAGGCACACATTTTACTACTGGAATCTTCCCAGGCAGATTATAATTGGGATATTTACAATGGCTGTTTATGGAAGTCATCCCACCAGGCTTCAGCAATGCCAAGTGTTCTTTCTCCAGGAGATGTTTTTCCTGACTCATTGTTGCTGCCCACACTGATAACATTGTTATAAACAGTTGAAATGTTTTCCTTATTATGACTCTTTACCTTGTTGGTTCAGTT
>WEKW01021221.1:321-21074 GCA_013389905.1 Sula dactylatra | reverse complement strand
TGTCTAATCCATACAATAAAATTGATTGAATCTTCCATTGCTGTCCCTTCCTTCAGCTTAATCTGTTTTCATTATCTTAACCAGATCATTTTAAATCCTTTCCATGCACATTCGTATGCACTCTGCAGAAGTTTTATTGTCATTAATAAAAAGAGTAGCTAATTTGCCTTAGAAAAAAGAAAGTTACTATCAGAATTATTTATTTGGAATAAGAAAAAAATTTGTACAGAGATTATTTTAATCTTAGTACTTTTGATATTTTGTTACTAGCCATTGTTTTATTCAAATCAGATTGATAGTTTTATATCTTGAATATCCTAAATGCTTTGCTAATTGGGCAATTTAATTGATTAATTAAGTAATGCTTTGCCAATTATTTCCCAAAATCTTTGGGAAATAACTAATCTAAAATTGATTTTCAGTTTAATAAGGAGATTTTAAGTTTGAAAATGAGTAAAGTTTGGGAGTAAAAATTATTTATTTGAGTATCTGTATTGCCAAGGCAGAAGTTTAAAACCTCCATCTAAAATTCACAAGATAGAATGGTAGTTCCAAGAGACATTACTTCAAAGACTATCCCTTGTTATAATAGGAACAAGAAATAAAACTTTGGGCTTATTCTTGAGCATCTGTGATGAGGGAAATATATGCACAATTCCTTCAGATAAGCAGGGGAGGTTTAAGGTTTACAATTTTATAGACTTTATTCCATAGGCACTTAGCCTGATTTAAAATAGCAAGATGAGAACTTACCTTGAAAAAGGAAAATTTGTTCTGTCATATTCACTCTAGAGCTGGGTTCGGTGCCCAAAGTTCTTGACGAAGGTACAAGGGGTTTTGTGTCTAAAAGTTTTGTTGAGATAAATGTTATATTCCTGTCATCACCCTTTAATGCTATTTTTAAAATATTGGTCTTGTATTTGCAAAGTCTTTATACACATGTTCTTTTCAAATAGCAATTAGTATACCCTTGAGCAACAAAATATTCATATTTAGTACAAATTCTAAGTACTTTTGGAGAATCCTTATGGGAAACAGACTGACTTAAAATGTACTTTAATTTTAAACTATAATTTCTATACAGGGCTATTCTGAAAGAACCATATGATGTAAAGCTTCAGAACAGGACTAGCTTTCTGCATATGATTAGAGAGACCAAAATTATCTTTGCCTTGGCACATCTGCAAAAGACAGCACTTAAAAAATAAACTCTCTCTGCAGGCTATTGAAATTAAGCACAGTGATCTCATACAAAGCACAGTGCAGCTGGTACCATGGGATGAAGACAGTTGAATCTTTTCTAATGGAAAAATGAAGTCAAACCAAGCTTGTCTCCTTTCTTTCACAAAATATAATTATGTAAACTACAAAGCTCCATTATAGACAATGTTTATAATTCAAAACTGGTTTTCCCTTAATTTTAAATAAAGCCTGTTAACGGTTGATGTCGAGCCAACATATTTCTTACAGATGCCACAAACAATGAACAATCAAAAATCTGTTTCTGTTGTTTCTTTCATAATTATTTCAAATTGTGGCAACCCATAATAAAAATCAATGTAATGAACAAACACCATTGCATGTTGATAAACATCATAGTCCTTCAATTTCAAGAAAAAAACTATGGCATACTAACTAGTAGAGAAATGAATTTCTTTCTCTACAATGATGCACAGAATTTGATTTTATGAATTTTCAAGTTTAGAAGATTTTATGGTATAGAATGTTTTCCAGTTCTGTTGATTTATCTAACATGTCTAAGGAGTTTGTGAATCTCTGCTTTATGTTTAGACAATGTTACATATAATTAGAATACAAAAAGTGTTGCAATAATTTAAACAATGAATTGCTGGATTCAGCAGAATGATGGGAAAATGCTTCTCTCTGTTATTCTGTGGCTTTTAAAATTTGCAAACATGTAGACTGTGATTCTGCATTGGACTCTAATAAGGCAGTCTCTTGCATAAATTAAGCTTTTATCAATCTCTTTGTATTATTGCATGAGCCTGGAGGTCTCTACTACTGTGTCTGATAGTAAAGCTAAAGCTAATTTATTAACACCAGAAGGAATAAAAGACTTCCTAAAAGTCAAGAAGAAACCGTAAATTTCCTTTTTTAAGAGAATTTCCTCCTGTTGAGATAAGGTTGAAACAGGTGACTCATATGGAATCTACTTTTTGGTTTCTCATACATCTTTGTCAAAAGGAAAGAAATGAACTTAAGAACTTGAATGTTTCATTTAATCTTTGAGATGCTACTGGGGCATAACAAGTCTCTAACTGTTAGCTGTCTTGGGTTGGATGGGACAGAATATTTCCTTTTTTTTCTTTGGAGAGCAGTTTGGATAAAAAAAATAGAAAGTCTGGCAAACTACTGATGTAAATATGTAAAAATGTAAATTTATTTGATGTAAAATAGTAAACCTTCTTCCTTGTCTACAGGGCCCATCCTTCTTAATGCCAATATAACACTGGACAGAAGGGGAAAGGAAGTATGTTTTCAGTGACACAAGACTGTGTGAATCACAGTGGTTTTTGGTTCGGAGGTATTGTGGGTTAACCCTGGTGCGTAGCTAATCATCACACAGCTGCTCTCTGATGCACACTCCAGCGGGATGGGGAAGAGAATTGGCAGGGTAAAAGTGAGAAAACTCACAGGTTGAGATAAAGATAGTTTAACAGGTAAAGCAAAGGCTGCACACACAAACAAAGCAAAACAAGGAACTCACTCCTTCTCATGGGCAGGCAAGTGTTCAGCCATCTCCAGGAAAGCAGGGCTCCATCATGCGTAATGGTTACTTGGGAAGACAAAACACCATCACCCTGAACGTCCCCCCCTTCCTTCTTCTTCCCCCAACTTCATACAGTGAGCATCACGTCATGTGGTATGGAATATCCCTTGGGTGAGTTGGGGTCAGCTGTCCTGGCTGTGTCCCTTCCCAGCTTCTTGTGCACCCTCAGCATATGCGCTGGCAGGGCACTGTGTGAAACTGAGAAGGCCTCGACTCTATGTAAGCACTGCTCAGGAATAACTAAACCATTGGTGTGTTGTTAACACTGTTTTCATCACAGACCCAAACATAGAGCCATACAAGCTGCTATGATGAATATTAAGTCCATCCCAGTCAAAACCAGTACAGGGGTTTGGGGATTTTTTTTGTCGTTGTTGTGCTTTGGCCGAGGGTTGTTTTTTCCCCCAGATGTCTTGTGCTTTTTAGAATTATCACAATATCTTAAGGCTATAACTCTTGGCAGCTACTCAGCATCTGCTCAGCCCCATCACCTTGAAAAAGGTTCAGTTCTATTATTTCTATTACCATTTTCCTTTCACAATTGACAGTCCCCTTTTTCTACACCTTTACTAACTACGCAGAAAAGCGAAATGCAAAGCAAACATGGAACAGTCCATGCAACTTCAGACCCTTGTGGGGATTCTACTATTCCAGTCAGAAACTGCCCAAAGTGCAGAAGAACATTTCTTTAATTAAGTTTGGACTCCAGTTTCCATAACAGTCCTGCAGGATGCCTATTGGGCAACTTCTGTACCATTCTGATCCTAAGCCTGGCATTGATTTCCTATGCAATCACTGAAAAATCATAAAAAACTGCAAAATTATGTCTAATCTTTGCCCCAGATAAAATCAGTTATGTCTACATAATTCTTAGCATATATTTGAATAATGCATTCAAAAACCTTTTTACAGACAATTTGTTTCACCGTTGGACTGTTTCTACCTTCAGAAATGTTTCTGCTATTGTCTTGGCTGGAATTTATAATTTTAATTTCTTCTCATGTCTTCAATGGATAAAATTTTCTTTTTTTATTTTTCTAAAATCTTCTGGGTTTTGAATTAAACCACCATAAGTCATTCAAACTTTTCTCCTAGAAAACATGACAACTTCTAGGCCTCCAATCTGAACTTTCAGTGTCCCATCTTTCTTAGACCGTAGTGCCCAAAACAGGGAACAATAGCCAAGATAAACAGTTATTAACATTAAGGAAAAAAAAATTATTTCTTCACATTTTCTTTTTTTTTTTCTTGCAATAATAAAATTTGGAATTATTAATAATTCTTTGATTAGACTTTTAAGATTTCATTTATACTGTAAGGGCGTGATAAATCCAGCTGCCTGGCAGAGACAAGGCTGCTGCAGGTCTCCTTCCCCTGATTCAACCAGTAGTGAGGCTGAACATGTAGTCCCTATAGGCACACACATACAGGTATACAACAAATATACAGATATAGCCAGTGGCCATGCAGAGCACTCACATGAACACAAGCAGCAGCAATGGTGTCATCCTGTTCACTTTTCTGGCTGAGCAGGATGGAGGTCTGTTAGTAGAAATATATGTATATATGTACAATGTAGAGTCCTGCAGTAGCTGGGCTCAGACTCCCAGTCTGTCAAGTAGCTGCCTCTGGATCCCAGGATCCCCAGTTGGTGTCACCTATATAGACAAGCTCCCAAGACTACTGCCCCACTCCAGTTGCTGGTATAGAGACTCCCCTACTTACTCACACCCCCCACACACACACCTGCACACAGAGATGACTGGCAGTTAGCCAGGTCCCTCCTGATCCCCAGTAGCCAGCCCTCCTTCTTGATACACACATATACACAGGTCTCATGCCCAGAGACCCCAGACCCAGTGGTATCTCCATCAGTTTTCTGGGACTCCCCAGGTCCCTCCATAGCCAGCTTATCCCACTCTTAGATACACCACCACGCCACCCAGCTCCCAGGCCACTTTGCCTACTAAGCAGCTAATTATGCTTGACCTTCACTAGAAAACACTTGCACACCTGCATTTGCTCTAGTTGCTGGCACCACAGATACATTGGCTCCTATGATCCAAGGTCACAGTTGCTGGCATTTGAATATTACTCACATCAGCCCCCCAGCTGCTGGCATGCAGGCACATGGGCCCTACAGCCCACAGTCCCAATCCAGTTGCTGTCACTCGGACCCTATGCACGCACATGGATGCAGAATAGGGAGTCCCTTAACAAGAAAAATGCCTAGAAATGCAATTTAGTAAGAAGTTATGTAGCTGAGTAGTTCAAAATTATTTTTTTGTTAGAATTTGATTTAGTTGACTGCTACCATTAAATTTCCAGAAAAAATCCCCCCTGTTCTCAACAAAAAAAAAAGTGAGGTCTTGTTCTTATGAAAGATACGTAGTATAAGAGATTTACACTTCTAGGCATCAATCACAAATTTATGATCTGTTTTCAACTCATTTGAAGCCTCAGTCTGGAGATGCCCAACGTCACATGGCTTTGTCTTTTTTGATTTCTGGGTTTGTATTTTTTTACCTTCCTGAAATTTGTTTTCTATGCTGTATCAACACTGACCGTACAGGTGAGTATTGACTCTTCTGAACTCTTTCTATACGAATGAGTGTATGATCATGTTCTTTTCAAGTACACTGACTGAGGAGGAACATATTTTATGCAATAGTGAATTGGGTAGGCAACTTTCACTGGAACCAAGAGATCAGCATGCAGCCAATACACTTTCATCACGTTTCCAAGAAATCCCTCTGACTGCCAAACTATAGCTTATAGAGAAGTGATGAATACCTGTCCTCTTTGATGTGGAACAAAGTACAATTACAAGAAAGTAAAGAGAATGACCTTAGTGGTTATGTTTTCTGAGGAGAATTGTCCTAGTCTCTGTGGGGAATATATCAGTACATTATATTAAAAATCAGTGGCAGATGTTTGTCTGGCATGTTTTTAAAAATATCTCATTAGGGGAATTCCCCAGCCTACCTAGAGAGCTAAACATTCCTTATAGTTAGAATTGCTAACATGAACTTTCTTTTTTTGCAAATTAAACAATTTTCTCATGTGCTATCAGCACAGTGGGCATGAAGAACCGTTGATCACCAACTCCTTTATAACTGTTACATTTTCAAAATCTGTCACCCTGCTCTTTCTTTCCCCAAGTCCACCTCTCCTTCACCTTCTCATCATGCATGACGTTTTCTAACTTGTTCTCCACTCATTTTACTCTTTAATTTCTTCATTTTTAAAAAAAGCTTTATATTGCAGAACATCAACAGTATAGAGCATAACAGTGTATTTACCTCCTATATCTTATATCTGATACTTCTATTGACACATCATAAAATGTGACTTGATTTTTTACAAAAACATTTCATTTTATGATCCCCTATATTTCATATGTTTTGTTCTGCTTTTTCATTTTAATTGAAAATCATCGAAACCTTGGAGTAATTTCATTTGGGCCACATTTGAAGACAATGTTAAAAACCTTCTTAAAGTAAAAAATCACATATTTATTGCTTCCTCCTTACCTAGTAGGTCTTCAGAAAGAATTTGGCTTAATGTGGCTTGTTTCGGTTAAAATTATGTTAAAAATTATGGATATTAAACATTCATTTTAAAACATAAATAAATTTATAACATATCCCTGATATCTTTACACATAATTTCATTAAAAAAATGTATCAAAATCTGGATCTAGATCTGCAAGAAAGGTGTTTTTACAAATAGAACAGTTTGGATAGATGTGTCTCTATCCTTATTTCTCTATTTAAATAAATTTTACAAAATATCTTAATAAATGTCAGCTCTTCTCAGGGGTATTGTTCTTGCCAGGAGTAAAATAAGTTGTAGGATCTGTTCTGATATGTACATTATGTTCTCCATTGATCACTCTCAATATATTAGAATAGCTTTTGGAAGGGGGGGAGTGGAAGAGAAAAAAAAAAAAGACCATGCTCACAAATTAAAGTAATTAGAAATGCAACTATAGCTTTTCTGAAATTCATTGTTCCTTTATCTATAAACTTTGACATTAGACTGACGTTAGACATGTAGACTGAAGATGACATCTAATTTATTGAGAAAATATATCATGGATATAAGTAAGCAGAAGTATATATTCATATACATATATATATACGTATATTCATATAAACGTGCTTGACAATTTACCAGACAGTCTGCATCTTTATGACAGTCTTACGCTGGTAGATAATTCAACAGAATTCAGTACCAAATAGATAAGAAACCTCTCTGTTTTCTAGATCTCCTTCATTCTCTGAACAGTTATCATACCTATGACTNATGATAATATAATGAAAAGGAAAATAATGAGAGAGAGAAATGAAACCCAGGGAAGAGGGAAAAGAAAAAAACCATGAGTGTTGTACTTGCTCACCACCCGCCGACCGATGCTGCCAGTCCCTGGCCAACTCCCCCCATTTAATATACTGGGCATGACGTCACATGATATGGAATATCCTTTTGGCCAATTCAGATCAGCTCTTTTGGATGTGCCCCCTCCCATCCTGGCTTCTTGTACACCTGGCAGAGCATGGGAAGCTGGAGAAGTCCTTGACTAGTGTAAGCACTACCTAGCAACAACTAAAACATCAGTGTGTTATCAACATTATTTTCATACTAAGTCCAAAACACAGCACTATACCAGCCACAGTGAAGAAAATTAACTCTATCTCAGCTAAAACCATGACGTACCTATGACTCCTACCAAAAGTAGATTCAGGTAATATTTTCCCAAAGATCTCAAACAATAGGTTCAGAATTTTTAATGCTTTACTGTTGTACTCTGAGCTGTAACTTCTCTCAACTTCTCTGAACCTGGTTCTAAAATCTTCATTCTTTATTTTAATCCAAATAGAAATTACAAGTTTACTTTTTAATTTTTTAAAATTATTATTAGTATTATTTTTCCCCCACCTAGTTTCCCCTATGGGCATCAACTTCATTTTAATCGTCCCTATCAGAAAGTCTCTGTCTGACATCTCTGCAAATCAGAGCTATTCTGCATGTTGTTGTCTTACATCTCATGTCTCATTTTCAAAAATAGGGAGACAAAAAAGCAGATAGGCTAAGTCTTAGTAGACATTTCATTACCCTGATATGACATTACAAAGCATTAAGAGTTAGTCTATGTTCTCACTTAATCCTGGTGTGGTTTTACATATCAAAGATATTTGATTTTTTTTTTTAATTGCTCTTCCTTTCTTATATTCTTTGGTGAGAATGTCATATCACAGTATTAACATTTATACTGTCATCTGTTACAATGGATAATATAATAACATGATGTGCAGGTAGAAGGCAGACACGCTCACTCAGCCTGACCTATATTTTGGCATGTCTTCCAGGCAGAACATTCTTGTCAGTTTTGCAAAGAGAGATGTTTTTCATATTGAATTACCTCTATTATAGCTCAATGATCAAAGAATCAAGATAAAAAGTAGCATCAGCAGAGTACTATATCAATAAGCTTTAAGGCTCCTGGACCAAACAGTCTGGCCAACCTGCAACTGCAAAATAGGAGCACAACTCTTCCATCATCACTTGTGTACTGTAGATTAGTGATATTTAGGAAAATTATTAGGAAGTAATATTAGCAAATTTTGAAATATTCTGGCTATATTCTCTTTTTGATTTTTTGTGAGATCTTAGGTTGACTTTTGTCTTTTATTTTGTTCAGGTTTGGAGTGGTCTTATTGTTGCATCACAGATACTCAGGGCCTGAGATAGCTTCTTTATACTGTTGCAGATAAGGAAGGCAAAATGAAATAATAGTGCTTATCCTCAAACAGGTCATGAGATTTGCTAAGTTTCTCATTCATTTTCCAAATAGAAGTAATGATGATTTGACAATTGAAATGCATTGATACGGTGTGTTTATTTTAAGCTTCCTAGGCAAGCATCATAAATTTTATTATAGTTTATATTTTTGCCAATCTACTAAGTACAGAGACAGTAGAAAATAGCTGTGCTAACTAATGGGGAAGAAGGGTGTCATGCTTGATTTGCATTTTAGGCTTCTCTAGACATCTCAGGATATTGAACTTATACTGCATAACCTTGCTTGGTTTTGACTGTTTTTATTCAAAGCACAACTTTCAAAGTGCAACTGATAGTAATTAATAAACATCTATCCCACTAAGAAATGTTTGTTAATATCTATTTGAGTTAGGGGTTTTTTTGTGGGTTTTTTTTCCCCCAACTTTAGGATTAAATTGATGTTATTAATGCTGCTGTGAAGATTAAAGCTAAAATAAAATGCTCACCTCACCAGCAAGGTCAAATGAATAGCTGCTTAAAAACTAAGTTGTGTTTGAGATAACTTTTCATGTTTATTTTATCATTAAAAATGTGGCTGAAAAATATCTCCTGCCTGGAGACTAGAAGACAGTATGAAAAATAGCATTTTAAATGCCTTGAAGTGATACTGAAATTGAGTTCTTAGGAAAGTGAATATGACCAGAAAACATATCTTTGAGGAGGATTTTCCCATAGCTGCTAAACCAAGAACTATGTTACATCTTTCACCCTTCCAGTTATCAGGAAAGTAAGAATGATGATGAACTGTTCACTATCAAAGTCCTCTAAATCACATATCATAAGATATATGGATCAAAACTTAAAAGTTTAAAATGCAATATTAAGGCTATAATTTTTATACTGTATGTTTATTTGTGCAGTAAAATGTACTAACCACATCTTCTCATTTCTTTTGGCTGCACAGAAATATGTTATCTATGAATTAATTCTCTATGATTATTGTAATGCACTGTGGCTAGTGTTTGCTATGATCCCAGTAAAAACAACATCCAGATCCTGAAAGATATTAAGATACTATTTATTGGAGTTAACACTAGAAGGAAAAATAGATATAGCATAGGTAATCTTATATTGCTTCAGATGCTGGGAACCCTGAGTTGGGCAGCATAAGTTGGCAAGACATCTCTGATCAGGGCAAGGCACGCTGCCCAGACCTTCTCTGTCAAGAGGTTCGCCAACATTTTGGTCCTTAGAGCTCTTATAGGACTTTCTTAGTAGAAAACAACTCTATTAATCATTTCTACTGTCAAGCAAAAGAATGTTCACACGAGAAAATGCTGTTTTGCTTTGAAATAAAGATAGATATACAGGTGGCATAATCACTGGTACCCAGTGGGAACAGCTACAGGCTCCTCCATCAGGATTTGCTCGCTGTGCTTACCTTGCAGCCAAGAGCTACAGGTCTGATGGCCAAGCTACACATAAGCACAGCACAGCACAGGCCTGTGCCTGTTCAGCTTCACCATTTTGTGGATCACTAACTCCTCATGTACAATGATCTTCTGATTAGGATCACTAGAACTGTATAGGGAAAGAAACATTTTAAAAGATCTATTGAAACTTATGATTCCTCCACACAATTTCCCCCCAAAACTCCCAACTCTTGAAAACACAACTGTTTTTCAAAAAGTCTGTCTCTTCTATACTGTCTTTAGGCGTGTATGATGTATTAGTCACATTCATTTCTTAACTTCTTTCTTGATACCTATGGACTTTATTTCCTATATAGTTCATATGATAATAGTCTGTTTTCTTAAGTTTGTTTCTAAGTTTGATTTCTTAACAATCAAAGTACGATATGAAGGCAATTGAAGATTTTTCTTTTTTTTTTCTCTTCTGATGTTTACTTTTATTATTGTTAAACTTTAAGCTGTCATAGGTGTATTTTAATATTTGCTAGATGGAAGTAATCACAGTGTCAGGGACTCAGCCTATAGCACAATTACTGTAAAGAAGCTAAAATGAAGAGTGTAATTAAGCTAAGGCAGTATTGAAAAACTCATAAAAAATAAAACCATGGGTTTTGCCTATCATAATCTCCAGATCTGTCAAAGATTCTGAAATACAGGTTCCAGAGTTTTCATTTGGATAATAGCTTGAATCAGTAACTATAAGATGGGTTTAGCACAATTTGTTTTAGAAATACTAGATGTGTTACTGTAGGGGCAAACAAGATTTCAGAGGAAAAGAAAAAGGATTCTAAAAATTGTAGGGTGAAGATTCAGTAAAATCCCATGGCAACCTCACTATTTCCAGAAATTAGCATTGCAATGAATTTCAGAGCCATGAAATAGAAGGCTAGGTTCTGTATCTGGTAAATGAAATGGGGTAGATGCTTCAGAAAGGATGCAGACCAATTCATTCATTGACAAGCAAATCAGAAAGGTTTTTTGAAACAGTCAATGGAAAACACTGAGCACTTCCTTGATTCAGGTCCATTATGCAGGTCCATTACTCCAGTCCATTATTCAGGTCCAGTATACAGGTCCATTATTCAGGTCCATTATTCCCATATATAGAGATGTATGTGTCTGACTTTCAAAAGCTAGTCAGTGATTTTTCTTCGCTAAAACCAGAAATGTAAAGCTGCACTTGACTGTGGTGCTACTTTCCCTGTTAATTTGAATATATATATATTATTTAATATTTAAACAAATATAATTTAAAGTATCTACTTGGTAAGCAAGAAACAATATCCAGTGTCCACATTTGCCTTGTCAACATTATTAGTTTGACAAAGTTTCTTCAATCTATGTGAAAGGATGTCTTCCTCTGATGTTTTTGTTGTTGTATGAAATGGAGCAAGCAAGGACTAGAAAAGGAACGTGTGCAGAAGTGTGAGTCCATAGTCTAATGGTAAGTGGGGCTGGATTCTAGTTCTTTTACCTGGACTTTTTCTATAAGTTTACACTGAAACAACCATTGGTACATTCCTATCACTAAACTACACCACATCTACCTTCTTCTTACATGCCTCGTTGGTAAGCACTAGTATGGACAGCTGTAAATGCTCTTTTGTGGACATAGTTAAGTCTATGTGGAGGGGCTTAGCAGTATAGAGGTGTTGCAGAGGGTTTCTGCTGTTTCTTTTGTCGTTGTAGTGCAGACTGATATAGCTGTGGCAGCAGAACTTTGTAATATAAACCAAGCCTCAGACTCTCAGTCTGCAGCTGACCCAGCACAGCATTGCTTTGCAGTCATTTAACATTTGGAAAGCTTCAAAATTCTGAGGCCTAGAAACTTTGTGGTTGCTCTACAGGTGTGTCTGTGGTATTACAGGCTCTATGCAAAGCTTAGGGCTACTTTTAATTGCCCTTCTACATTCAGCACTTTTAATATATCGTAACACTCTTCCTTTCATACCTGCAACAAAAGGTTCAAATGACTGCTGAGATACTTCACTTCTACAGTGTACCAGTCTACCAGTATCTTGCAACCCTAGAGACACTAATTCCTTGAATACACTTACAAAATGTCTAATGTCCTTTCTGTATCTCTCCCCTTGTGTCGCAAGGAAGTGGTATATGTAATTTTAGAATATCATTTCAATTCATGACAGCTTTGGAAGTTTTTAAATTATTTTTTATTCAGCAAAGCAGAAATAAGACTTTTAAGTATTTAGGTGAAGTGTAGTCATGGTAAGACAGGTCTTCATATCTATCTATTTCTTTCTTTATACATCCACACATATCAGAAGTGACTAGAAAGCATTAGACCTTCAAAAAATCTATAGATGAAAACATCAGTGACCTGTGAAATGCTTTGAACACACAAAGAAGCACATTTCAATTAAATTCTGAAGTAATTAAACATATTCTCACCAGCTTTAGTCTGTGCATACTGTATTAAAAATATGCAGTTATGGACTTTCTGTTGTCCTTCTATCCTGATCTTCTGCGAGATATCTTTATGATTCTGTGTTGAATGATGTGTTGTTTGATATATTCATAGAATAGGAATTGTCCCTACTGTTCTGTATCTTTCTCATTCATTTGCACAGTCAATGTCTCACCACCTGACTGGACATGAATCATACCCACTGCCATGATAATTAATGACAAACACTGATATACAACCATGTAATTATTATATTCTTGAGCTGTAAGCTAAATACTGTAACCTTATCAATACAAATTTGAGTTTTCTACCACATCATGTAAAAGACTGTCATTACTGTCAACAGCACCGAGTAACACCACTACAACATCACCTCAAGAAAAAATATTCAAGTAGATGAGACTCAAAAACACAGAAGGCAGCATACCTATTATTAAATACTGACTGTACTTAAACATGAATTGCTTCCTGACTGGACATTATGGAACACTGTTCCTGGAAAAATTTAGACAGCATCTAGAAGCCTTAGAAATTTAAAAATAAGGCATAGAAAGTAACATTTATGTAATAGGCATCTCAAGTCCTATGCAAAATTTTATTTGCAGGATTATAGTTTTGAATGCATGCTCAAATATACTTTAAGCTTTCAAACCTTTTTTTTGAACCCAAGTGGTTTTATTTTTTCTGTAGGTCTCTGCCTCTGAAGAGTTTCAAGTATCTGTAACCTTACAGCCTGATTTACAGAACTTCACAGCACATGCAAGTATAACTGATGGGACATGTGTTTTGGACATATATTCTATACATCAGAAATTACAGCAAAGCATCTCAACATTCTGCTTTTAAAATCGGTAGATTAAAAGACTAAATTGTATTATTTGGACCCATCTGTGCTTTTATTTAATTACATATTATTATTTTTAATTCCAATGTGTACAGTGGAAATGAAATTACTTACACACCAAACAGGTTTTGTAAAATAAAATAATTCACATATGCAGACCCTACATTTTCACTGTTTGAATAACATGAAGTAAATCTTCCTAAAGTCATATAATGAACAATTAATGTAAAGAAAAATGTCAAAGATAAATTCTTTAGTGCACTGAATGATTCTGGTTTTCAGTGCAAAAGTGTTATGTGATTATGTAATTAATTACTGAATTAAAGTGCATAAGCATATCACGACAAACCAAAGTTACAAAAGAAACCTCAGTTTTGACATTTTTTATGTTCTGAGTACTCATATTTGCAAACTTATTACTCTCTTTATTAACATGTTTGTGTTGTGTACATTTTACTTATATTCTTCTAAAATCATGGATCTTCTAAAAATTTTGAAGCAAAAGTTAGCAAAGATAGAAGCTCATTTCTACAAGTAATGAACACATGGGAATTTATCAGACTAAGGAATAATAAAAAATATGATAAATATATATATACACACAAAGGGTTACTCTGTTGCAAAGTCACTTCTAATGTGCATCAATTATCCCTAAGTTATCCTATCTACTTATATAGAGCAAAATAACTACAAGATTTCAGTAAGGCCAGGTCTACAGTTTTGATGCATCTCATCAAGAGAAGTAAGTAAATAAGGACTTAGAGAAAAAAGACAGCTTCCAGGAGAGAAACCTTTCTGTTAGGTATTACATGTAATCTATATATTGGTAAAAAAGAAAAAAAGAAAGAGAAAGAGAAAGAGAAAGAGAAAGAGAAAGAGAGAGAAAAGATAAAGTTATGTAATTACACATAAATTAATGCTTTATGTGTGTTGAATTAATTAGGGTCTTTGATAGTGATTTGGTTTTGTAGCTGAGATATTTTTCAGGGAAGTGTAAGCATCATATGTGTCATAAAGCTTTTAATGCAATGATCTAGTAGTCTTCAAGGCAGAAAAGGCTACCTCATTGACTGTTCAATTTGCAATAATAAAGATACATAAAATCTGCTAGTTAAAAATGGAATTGGTAAACCAAGCTAGAAAATATTTTTCCTTAAAACATATTTTTTTCTTATACTTCTGATATCTTCTGTCAGTACTAATTCTTACTTAACTCATTTAATAAAAAATATCAACTCCGCATCTTCTATAAACACTCGAGTCAGTTGACCTACATTTTACTCATGTCTTGTGTAGATGGCCATTTGCATGTTTTTTCTTGAGTACTGACAGACTAGCAGAACTTTTGTAGAACTGCTAAATTTGAAAAATATAAACTTAGTATTAGCTTTATATTAGTAAAAACCCGGACTGCTATTTTCAAATGGGACTTACAGAATAATTCACATAATATCCACAGTGGTAACATAAAAACATCAAACTTCTGTAAGGTTTTTTCTTATCTAAAATTTTTGACAAAATACATATGTTTAACCTTGCCATTAAAGAAGCAATAATTCTCTCAGTTTCCAAACCTGTTGATTTTAGAGGAGAAAGGCAAAGTAAGAGGAACCTTTCTTCTAGCAAGACAAGGCAGCAAAATTGTTTTATGGTTAAATGAATAATAAATGACCACTCCACATTACTTTTAGTTGTGGTTTAACCCCAGCTGGCAAATAAGCTACTTTCTCACTCCCCACCCAGTGGGATGTGGGACAAAATCAGAAGAATAAAAGTGAGAAAACTCATGTTTTGAGACAAAGACAGTTTAATAGGTGAAGCAAAAGCCACACACAGAAGCAATGCAAAAGAACCTGCCCCAGCTGTGTCCCCTACAAGTTCTTGTGCGACCTCAGCCTGCTTGGTGGGGTGGTGTGAGAAGCAGAAAAGGCCTTGACTCTGTGTAAACACTGCTCAGCAATAATGAATATTTCTCTGTATTGTCAACACTGTTTTCAGCACAAAACCAGAACATAGCCCCATACTAGCTACTATGAACAAAATTAACTCTATCCCATCCAAAACCAGCACACTTCTTACCTTTATGAAAATATGGCCCCTAGATACAATCTTATGAATTCAGAGATTTGGATCCCTGTCTTCCAGTTTAGTTAAGTTTTAGTTTTCAGTTTTGTTATTATTCTGCTTTCTGATTTTAAGACACTGAGAATCATATGAGAAAAATGCATATTGACTTTGCTAGCAAATTAGGTCTGCTTTGATGGATGACCTTAGAAATTAGTACACTTCCACAGCAAGCAGAAATATTGAATGCCTCCTTATAGAAAAAAGTTTATATTTGATTACTTTAATGCAAGTTAAACTGTCATTTCCTATTGCTAGATGTCACATTATTTTCTCACCTATTTATTAAGAATATAAATTTCATGAATGTTTTTTAGTTCAATTCTTATTATGCTAATTTTGCCTACACTTTTCAGTTTATTAATAAACATATATTTCATATATGCATTAGTATTTTACACCCAAAGGGGCAAATGTAGGAAGTTTACCTAAAAATTTTCTGTCTGAAATTTAAATGAATAAACAAAGTATTCAGTGAATTAAATTTCCAGAAATCTCATTAATTATGTTTAGAATTATTAGACAATACTTGATGAAGTGGATAACTTTAGTTGCACCTAATGTTACATTATGACATCTTTACCTCATAAACAGTTATTTCATAAAATGATTATGAAAGTAAATGTATGGTAAAGATTTCTTTCAGTTTTTTTGTACTATGAATGACAGAGAAATATAACAGTAACATGATAAGATTCTTTTAAATTTTCCTGTTTGCTACATCTACAATTTTATTAAATGTTTCAGTACTTAATATTTGTGATGAACAAAAGGTCATTCTTTCAGCATTTAAAGTAGATGTATATGTTTTTATCTCTGCTTACTTTGGTAGCAGTAGTATATGATTTATATATTATTGGAAGCATATTCTATAAAGTATTTATCAATAATAAAATAAGAATACTTAGAATAAGTAGAATTAATAAGAATATATTAAGATTATATTGTAATATACATTCTATAGTATATATAGTATATATATTATATATATAGTTACAAGATTTATATAACTATATACATAATAAGAAGAATAAGAATACTTAGAAGAATATAAGAATAGTTAAAAAGGAGAGGGGACCAAAAGACAAACCACCCCTTCACCCAATACAGTAACTCGGAAAAAGTTTTCTTAAGTTTACATGCAATATTTTATTATTAATACCATTAATGAAGTGTTCAGAAATTCTCCTGTGTAGGAAAGAAGCTGTAGTGAAAATGCTAGCACAATTTCTGCTCTAAATTTTGAAACCAAGTTACCACATTATCTGGAAAACTTCTGATTCCAATCAAAAGTACAAGTAGTAGATGCTGAACTGTTCCTATCTCTGGTGTGGGGTTTGGTTTATTTTTTCCCTCAATGTTTATTTCTCATTGTTGAATTAAAAAGTAATAAATCAAGAAAACAGTCTCTTTCTGACATGTCTGTAGAAATAAAAAGATCTTAATCTCACTGCAAAATATTATTAGTCTTCATTTTTTTCTTCCCTCAGATAAAATCAGAAGCTGCAGACTTCTCAAACATTTCAGGGAATTATTTCTAAATATGGAGGAAAGTAGATTGAAACATTTGGAAGTAGCACTTTCCTACAAAATGACTACTGGTCTGGATGAGTTACCTGTGATCCAAGGGTTTGTCTCAGTTTCCTCAGAGTATAGTGGGCAGAGGTATCTATTATAATAACGGTTATTTTAGCTAATTTAAGATAAGATTAATAAAATTAATAAGGATTAATAAGGACTAATAAGGATTAATAGTTTTGACTACATATGGACTGTAATTAAAAATGTGTAAGACAGCCATTAGCATGAAAATGTTAATAATGAACGAATTTACTGAAGCTAATTTTTAAAGTTTAAAACTGGACTTATTTATCAGTCTTGTAAATACTCCCATCTCAGATTTAGAATTTCCTAACTGATTTATGCGTATCTATATACACATATACATACACATGTTCATTTGCAAAGAGCAGAATGACAATTCTTTTTCTTTGCCCATGATCATTAGCTACTATTGTTTTATAGCAGCATGGTTATGAAATCACAAACTAAGTGACACAAGAGAACAGATAAATTACTTGCTCACTTCAGAAAAAACCTATGGAAGATTTGAAACACTGATAACATCAGAGAATAATGTGTCTTTATGCATTTCCTAACACAATTATTTGGTCATAAATAACAAAGATAGGAATCAAAATTCCTTTACCTTCACATTGAAGTTTCAAGGTTATCAATGATATTTTATTTTTTTTCCTTTAGATCTAGAGCTTGACTTTTTAGACCAGTCTATTTATTTCAGCTCTCTGGTAGTTACTAATGAAATCCTTACCCTATTTATAATATATTTATTGCATTTTTTATGTAGTTTGACAAATAAAATTAAAAATAAATTTAGCACAGAAATATTCCAGTTTTTTACCTTTTTTTGTTGTTTGTTAGAACTGTAAATTAGCTTAATAATTTTACAATTAAGAAACCTAGGATATTTGCCTTTACAATTTACAAATGTCAATCTGCATAAACATTGGTTCTGGATTAATTGTTCATTTGCTAAAATATTTTTTTTCACCCTTAATAGTATACTTAATAAATTTCTATGTTCCTTGGAAAATTTGTTACCTGCCTTTGGGGAAAATAAGGTTACTGTTACACTCCTTGGCTTCAGAGCGGAGTATTACATTTCTTAATGCAAAACTAAGTTATTACAGTCCCTGAAAGTCTCCTAGTTATATACAGTTGCCTGAATCCTGACAGTATTAAGAAGTTCTGAACTCTCTTGTGCATAAGCCTTGTTGGGATTCACATGTTCGCATGTGCTGAATAGTGTCACCAGCATGGCAGTGTTTCTGCATTTGTGCGCACCTTATAAAGCGTGCCTTGAGAAGGAAGAACCAACAGTCTTTCTTCTCTAACAGGCGAGTAACCATATTCTTGGACTGTTGATTAGGGAGCATTGGGCTCTTACTCATCTGCTGAGGAGGACATCTCTGTGGAGCTACTAAGCAGGAGCACAGCAAGCAGACTTTAGCCATTAGAGGGACAGTTTTTGTGGAGGGGCCACAGAAACTCTGTGAGACAACACAGCAATGGAGGTGATGTGCCACAGGGCTCTTTCCACCTAGCTGAAGACTTACAGCCCTGATCTATAACATCTTTTCATATGCAGGAGCTGGATAGGGTTTGGTTTTTTGACGGTAATAAAAAGACTAATGTATTATTCAATGTGTGGACTGTGACAATTTTATTCAAAGAAACTAAATATTCTATACTTATTTCCAGGTTTACAGAGAAAGAATTCTTATTTAAAATTAATTTGAGACCTTCTCTCAATTAATTTATTCTGGAAAACTTGGAAGAATGACCCAATTATGTCAGGAAATAAATACACACATTAGGCACCTATTCCATATGTTTTCATCCACTGTTATTTTACAACAGTATCCAGCATGTACCAAAACAACTGTTTGTTGTGAAGGCATTATTAGTTCCAAACAGATGAAGAGATGTCACATTCAATATATATTTTTTTCTCATCATTGTTCTAAAAGGATGAGAACAGAAGGCAAGAAATCTACAAGTAGTTGATGGAAAAAAAAAAAGTTAAAAATGAAAAATGCTACTTACAAGTCTGTGTCTTTTACTGGCAGTATGATGAAAGACCTGTTGTCTCATTAAAAGTTATACACAGTATCTAACTACTTCATAATATTTTACTGGAAACTTTTAATGTATTTAACAAAATTTTAACCATTTTTGGTGGTATTTCCTGGTAAATCTAATATTTCAAATCTAAATCAGAATAAGTACTTAGGTGCACTAAAATTCTCAGACTTGTTTCATTGACCTGACTTCTTTATATTTAAAAAACATTTCCTTTTAATGAATAGGTTATGTTTGTTCACACCTTTGGGCAAGCATTCAAACTGGGAATTATACATACCCTTGAAATTAAGCAAGTTCTTAATGGCTTTCTGAGTGGGACATTTGTCTATGTTTCTTATATGTGCGTGTGTGTGTGTGTGTGCGGAATATGGAGAGTGGCAGCAGCATCACTAGCAAGATTAAAACCTATGATTTTTCAAGTCCATTTTTCTTTTCTTTTTTTCTACTTGTGTTGTTAGCATGTGACTTTATCATAATTCCACTCACAAACTGTGAATAACCTGCACTTTCACCTGTTTTTGTTCCTACCAAGGACTGCTATCATAGATTCCCACATCATGGAAATAGACTTGAGCTTCTTGGATGAATACAGTATTCAGATGTCCTCTGAAACTTTTGCTTCAGGCTAGGAAGTTTTAAAATATGAAGATATTCCCAATATACTACTATGTACTATAACATTCAAAGGCAGACAGTTAAAAATTTTCAAGTATGTAAAAGGAAAATATTTGCATGCACACTCACATACAATGTATTTAATACTTTATTGAATGTTAAATCTGGTACATGATAGTAGAAAGATCTTCAATAACATAATTAAAATTCTGCATAACTAAAATTCTGTTAAATTTTCCCTTTTTTCACCCATTTCTTTATGTTCCCTGAGTAAGTGGCTCTCTAATAAATTTGAAAATGCCAACTACTCTGTGAATTCAGTCTATATTTACATGAAGAATTTCAGGTAATAGTGCATATCAAGTGAATCACGACATATTTTAAAATGAAGAACGGAAATTATATGAGACTCCAATTTTACTTCTGCCAGCCCTCTGAAGGTTACTTTTAGGCCTAGGAAGCTTTGACAGGGATAGCCAGCAGTGATAAAAATGAATCAAAACAATGATGGGGACTATGAATAAAATAAAAGGGCTTTGCAATCACTGAAGTATAGAGGGCATACAAAAACTGTCATTTCAAAGAGGTTAAGTGACATGTCAGTGAGAAAATGGGTCATGCTAAAAAGTATTTCTGTTCAAAAGGCAGTTCAAGTTTCAAAACAAGGAGCCATTCAGCAGGCAAATACATTTGAGTTACTCCGAATTTGAAAATGGCTATTCTTTGTTTGTAGTATTTTGGTTTGCTTTTCACTGGAAAAAAATATCCACTTAAAACAACCTCTGTCATCACAGAGAATGAAGTGATGATATCTGAGTTAAAAAAAAAAAGGAGGAAGGACTTTGTCAGATTTCTTTGGTAAAAGCCACAAGGAATCAATTCTAAAGCAGTTGTTTACTGGACAGGACACATGCCTGCTAGGAGGCAATCCCAGATAATAGGAATTTCTGACAACTGTAGTGTATAAATATATCATTGAAATGTGATTTTATGACAGTTCACTAATCCATAACACACTCAGTTTACTAAGTT
>WEKW01021220.1:79098-110982 GCA_013389905.1 Sula dactylatra | reverse complement strand
ATTTCTGAGGTTTTTCAACTTGCTGTTCACCCCCCCCCCCCCCCCCCCATCTCCCTTCAGACTTCTGCAGACATGCATCTTGTATGTGTTGTCAGAATGGGTTTGGTCTTCCAGTGTACGCAACCACTTAATTCTCTTCCCCAAAAAGTTGCATTTCTTTCAGCTGAAGTTAGGTTAGACCACAACCTGTGGTATGTGTACCTTCAAACTCCAGGGCTCAAACATCCTGTTCGCACTAATTCATGAAGATGGAAGCGCTGAGAAGCGTAGCGCATGGAGAAGTGCTTGTAGCTAGGTCAGGACTCAGAGCAGTTTAACAGCATTTCAGTGGTATCCAACTTGAACTAACATATCCTGTTAATGTAAGTTGACAATTCCTTTGGGGTGGGTATCTTGATGGACTGAACCATCAAACAGGCTTGGTGGAGCCACTCTAGGATCTCTGCCCAGCCCTTCATTGCATGGTGGGAGGTGTGATCTGAAAAAGTAGTATTTGTTTTACCATCTTCAGATAGCTTCAAAATGGACACTGTAGGGTTTATTTCTTCTTCTGGGATTTTCTTTCCCAGAAGATGGTGGCATTTACCTTTTATGATCTAGATTTTCTAAAGGACCTGTTTTTTCTTACTGACATTGCTCCCACTTTTGTCCGCCTATTGGAAGTCAGGTGCCAAGAATAAGCTACTTTGCTAAAATTGTCTTGAATTATATGAACTTCTGGTACAAAGTACCTTTTTAAAATACTGAAGTTAGAAAAATGCAATTATCAGAAGGAAATTGACTAATAAGGGGGGGAGGTAAGAAGAAAATTTATACTTAGAAGGTCTATTTATTGTAGATTCATGATCATAAAATGGTTTTACTATGCTCAGTTTCCTCCACTAAGAATTTGTGAAGGAAGGAAGGAAAAGAGGGAGAAATGAAGATGAGAAGAGTGTATCTCTTGGGACCTTTTCTTCTCCTGAAATTTCTGAGTTTCTCAGAACTGTAGGAGACATTTTTTCCCTCCCCCCCTGGAGTTCTTAATTGGTAATATAGCTGTCACTTGCAGTGTTATTTCTTCATGAAGCATCACACCCAAGTGTTTAATCAGGATTCAGCTTGCATATCTGAAGGTTTTGGTGACAGGGAATTTGATTTAGAGCCATACTGCAATAAAATTTTGAGTTATCACTCTTACAGGTATCTTAACTTCTATTTCAGTATTATCTCCAGTTTTTAGGCATTAAATAAGTCATTCTACAACCCATTGAATAGGAGGCACATGTATCAAAAAACTTCTTCAGTCTTACGAGTAACTGTTTATTTTTAAAAAGTTATGTCCTTAAATGAAATTCTTCTGTCTTACAACCAGCAGGCAAATAACCAAAATGCTGATAAGGTTTTTCCATTATCTTTCTCTTGCATTTAGCTGATAACTATTTTTTTTGTTGCATAATATTGCAACAGTGGTCTTCATGCTGTAATAACTTGAAGAAAATATTCAGTAGTCTTGGGCAATATTTTACAAATAATTCATCTTCAAGTTGGTATTTTAAATGTGTACCAATAATCACTGTTGAGTGTGCTACCTTTGTGGCTGCTTTAGTTCGTGTCAATGTTTTGTAAGGATTACTTCTTGCTACCCTGTTCAGAGTGCCTTTTAGTTTAGGAGGTCTAGAGATGGTTCGCTGAAGTCTTCTGCTGAATCTACCATAGTAATGTCTGACTTTTAGACTTGTCCTGATGAATGTATAACTAAAATCCTGTTCTTTAAAAAGCTGTAGTAGACACAGGTTGTATATGCACATGTACATGCATGGATACAAGGGAAGGTGTTCTGCCAATGTTCGTCCTGCTGGACAGGACCTTTTGAAAGTAAGTGAATTTTTTAACAGTTTTAATTTCAAAATGTTACCTCACTAGTATTCAGTAGTAGGTATGTCTCTGTACTGCTTCACTTTGCTAATTACAATCACGATCGTGGTAGGCAGTTTAATTTAAAAGACTCTGCGATGAATCTGGTGTCTGTATTGAGAGCGGAGTTCGTAAGTCAAAACTTACGGTATTTCGTTTACTTTAAAGGCATTCCTTTCACTTACACTGATGTCCCAAGCCCCTGAAACCAACAAACTGAAAAAGTGCTTCCCCATGATGAAATGGAAGAATGTAAAGTAGCATTTGAATGCACTCCACCTGTCTTAGAATCAATATTCAGAAATAAGGGGGATTGTGGACTTAATGAACTGTGGGAAGATGGATATTGTAGAGTTGATTCACTTGCACACAAGGGGTTTTACAATGTCATCTAGTAACGTCTACCTAATAAAGTTTTGAAAAAGAAAAATAAAACTTGTCTGAATGTTTAACTCTTTTTCTTCAAATGATAGTATGCATGAGTGATAGTTGATGAGCTCCAAGGAGTCTTGCTTAAATCTATAATCTTTTTTGATTCTTATACTAAAAAAATCCCACTGAATTATTTAAACTTCAGAATCTTTGCGTTCACACTGTTACAGTCACTTCAGTTTTTAATAGTTTTAACACTGAAAATTAAGCCAGAGGTAAAAAGTCAGTTTACTGTGATGAATATTTTTATGTAAAATACTCCCTGCCATGTGGTGCCATCTCAGGGCTACTGCTTTCATTTTCAAAAGCATCTTAATATGCAACACAATTTCACCTTCTCATGAAATGTTAAAATGTTAGCTTAAAATAACTCAATACAAAATGAGGAGAAAATACGCTGGAATCCAGTTTTCCCTTGTAGGACTAATTCTTAAAGCTCCATCTCTTTCAAAGTCAGTTTTTAGAGAAAGCAATATATAGCTCTAAACCTGAAATATGTAATTCATTAATTGAACTAGGTGTGCCTCTCTCTGGGAAGGAACTGTTTTCAGTTTCCACACTTCATGAACTGACAATATTGAAGGAATGTTTTGTCTGATGTGTTGGGGATTTTTAAAAACTATGCCTAATTATGAAATTGCATTTGCATGTTCATGCACAGGCAGACAAGGTGGCAGACAGGGTAGAATGCTTGCCTACAGTTTGTTTCTATAGCAAATAAAGCTGAAAAACAATTCATTGCAGTGAAATATGCAGCAAAAATCTTGAGGCCCTTGCTAGGGGCCTCTGGCCAAGGACAAGCCTTTCAGCCCTCTCCCCAGCCCCCTCCAAAACAGTTAAGATTTGCAACCAAATGTCAAGGGCAGTCATACCAGAGGTTCCTTATCTGCAGGAATTCTAGCACGCAGTCTGCGGCAGTGGAAGGTTGGTCGGTAGGCCAAAGAAATCGATATCCCTAGAGCTGAAAGTGAAGTCAAAGACTAACTTCTCATTTGCAATCCCAAACTGTTTGGCAAAAGACAGAAAAGCAGACTTTAATTATAAACATGTTAGGTATCTAGGTAAATAGGACGAATGTGCTCCACAGAAGTTACAGATATACAACTGTACTTCTTAGACACTTCCGTTCAGATGACTGATGTGCTTTTGCAGGTGCTTGAAATAGTGATTATAGGGAATAAAGGTACATGTTTTCCTAAATCACTGATGCATTTATGCCTGCTTATAAAAAAATGACACTTAACCATTAATAACTAAAACTAACATCCCAAAAATTGAGTGAGTGTTTGAATTTGTCATGTGTTTGCTTCATAATACGGCTTCAGCAGCAAAAAAGTGTGTTGGAATGTGGGATATGTGATATACCAGCTAATGAGAACAAAATTAGAATTAGCAGTCATGTGGGTAAAGCTGCTATGCTTTGGAAAAGTCAGCCTGGCTTTTATGAAGAAGTCTTGCCTTACTAACCACAAAGTTTACTTGTCAGGTCAGCAAGTCATCTTGTTTATATAGTCTATCTGAATTTCTAGAAATCGCTGTTGGAATTCCTTACTAATAGCCTCAAATGAAACAAAGCAGATGTGGGCCAAGAAAGAGGATCTCACATGGACAATATGGACATTGTATGGTCAGAAGATACAAAAGAGTTGGAGTGAATAGCTTTTGCAGTGAAGGGAGGATGCCAGTTGAACTGTGCAGAGATCTGTGCTGGGACTTGGCTCTTGAATATATTTGCAAATGATGGGAAGAAAAAGGTAAGTGATGAGGTAACAAATGATGCTGCTGATGGAGAGTTATCCAGGATAGTAAATATGAGAGCAGGTAACTGATTAAATGAATGTTTTTTGGACAATAAAACAGAGGAAGGCTTTTCAGCATGGGAATGATACAACTGATACATAACAGTTAGCATGATTGTAACAAAGGTCTCTATATTTCAGTGATGCAGGAAAGAAAAAATAGTGACTGAGTATTCCTTTATCTGAAGAAATGATGAACTAGGAAGTGTCAAATGAGGCTAGCGGGAGCTGTAAAAAAAAAAAAAAAAAGGGAATATTTATGCAAACAGCAAAAGACTGGTGGAAACTCCTGCCAAAGGATATTGTAAATGCTGAGGGTTGAAGTGGAAACTGGAGCAGTTCACAGGAGAGAAACTTGTGTCGAGTCACTAAACGTACAGACTCCCTGTCTGTATGTTCGAAGGCCTGGACAGTAGTAGGTGGTAGTATTTGTTTGCCATACCTTGCATCCTTCCCCAGACATCTGATTTTGCTGTCAGAGGTAAGATGTTGGGCTCCCTGAAGCATTATTCTGACTCACTATTTCTAGGTCATCCTCTTTTTATCTGTATATTGAAAGTCACTATGTAGGAGTATGTCATGGTAGATTTCAGCAGAGATCCATTGGGGATGGATGGGGGGGATGGAGAAATGGCCTCTCCCATCCTCCTTGGCGGTGGAAAACACTACCCCGCTTCTCATGTAGAGATGCTGATTGGTAAGATACGGATTTGCAAAGCTGAGAAGTGGTGAAAGCCTGTCCACTTTGTAGTGTGCTATTCTCACAATCACCGAAATTCGTTCCTCTTGCTTCAACCTAATTTCCACCTAGCTTGTCCACTTCCCCTCTTTTGGAGGGTTTTTCCGCTGTTTTTTTCCTTTTCCTTAACATTTTCCATGTTGGAATACTGAAATGATCTGAAGCTGAGCTTTGTTTTTGCTGCCCTGTAAGAGTGATGGACACATCTATGTCCACGTTCTATGCTGGCCCAGACTTCACCTCCTTGACCGACTTGGAAGTAAATAATATTGCTTCTTTCTAGAAACCTTTATTGCCCATTGCCCAATTTTGTCTGCCTTCTGTCTAATCAATCCCATTTTATTTTTTAAATGATGGTTTCTCTTTTGTTCTCTTTCATGCTAAAAAATGCTGGTCGGTCTCCCAAATCTCTTAGCACTAGGAGGACAAGTGCAGTAAATCACATTAAAATGATAAAGCCAGTTAAGCCTGAAAAGTAGCATTGTGTAATTAAATAGGACTCTGCTAGAGATTCCCCTGCTGATAACTGTACACTCTCTCCTTGTTNTTTTTTTTTTTTTTTTTTATTTGGGTTTGGGTTTTTTTTAGCATGTGTATGATGCATCCAGAGTTACGTGCATGCTTGTTTTGGGTGGGACTTCCTGCTTTGGGTTTGGTTTGGGGGGGCGGGTTTGTTTTGGGTTTTTTTTTAAGGAATCCGCGTGAGCCTGTGAGGTCAGTGAGGGGTGGCCTTGAGTCTGACGCCTTGCTGAGGGTGGGATTTAGCGATAATAGCTGTGTTGCGCTGCTCCCCAAGTCACGGCCCCAGTGGCACCGTGCAGTCTAATGAATAAAGAATCATTTCAGCATCCACACATGTGTTCTCAGCCTTCCTGTGCCTGCCCCTCCCTGCTTAAAACCTGCGATGCAGAGTCTTTTCTTTTAACTCATGTCTTGTCAAATAAAAGTAATGGCAGGCTTGAGTCTTCGGTGCATCACACCACAACAGCTCTACGGAGCAGAGGATGGCTGGCTGTGAGAGGGAGTTGCGGGAAGGACAGCATGCCCACGCCAGCAGTGCAGTGTGCCAGCACCACCCTCTAGCCCTGCTCACAGCTCTTCACGAGCCTTCCTGATTTTAACTATTTTAGTTTCAAACAATGTCTATTTTAATCTTTAGTTCAACCATGTGTTTATTATTTATTAAAAATACATTCAAAAACGTGGCTTCATCTTCATTTCATCTGACTTTCATGAGGTGATGGACAAGTCAAAGCTAATAATAAATGGGTAGTGGCAGACCATTGCCAAATCAAATCAGCATTAATTCAGCAGAGCTTTCCAATAACGCCTTCAATTGTTTCAGATCTTCCGTGTCTGCTGTTGTCTTTTTCTCAAATTCCTTTACAACAAGCACTCCATGTACTCCTCTTATGCTGTTATTTTTAAAAAACAGGTTACAGGCAACATCTAGCCTCCATTTAATTATCATTTATTTATTCACTGCAATCCTGAATTAGCTATTTTGTGGCTTTGGACCTGAGAAACAAGCATAGTAATGTTATCTTCCCTGTAGCAGTAAAAGGAGTCACGGTAGAGAAAGGTGACTTTTCCTCTCCCACAAATGAGCGTTTGGGGACTAAACATGATTGTCAGAATTGTATTTCATAAAACACAACCTTTGTGGGGACCCGTTGTCAGCCTTATCAGGGATAAATGGAGCAGCTGTCTCTGTCAAAGCTATTCATTCAGCTGACAGCCTGGCAGATGAGGAATGCTCTGAAAAAGGTGGCTGAACGTGAGCTGCATTAACTGCTTTGGTTGTGGCATCCTTTGGGAGCTGCCATTTTCCCCAGCTCCTTGAGAGACAAGTGTGGGGTATGTGCACGGGAACTCAGCAGGTCCCAGAGCCATGATCATGGTGTCCATGCGCAGGGTACCTGCTCCTCCTGAGTGGTAGGTCCAGTCAGGTCCTAGCAGAGTTTGGGTTGGAAGGGACCTCTAAAGACCATTTAGTCCAACCCCCCTGCAGTGAGCAGGGACATCCCCGACTAGATCAGGTTGCTCAGAGCCCCGTCCAACCTCACCTTGAATGTTTCCAGGGATGAGGCATCTACCACTTCTCTGGGCAATCTCAGCAACCTGGATCATGAGGTTCATGTGGGCCCATCCCTCAAGGCTGTCCAGGTCCCTCTGGATGGCATCCCATCCTTCGGGCATGTCAACCGTACCACTCAAGCTTGGTGTCATCTGCAAACTTGCTGAGGGTGCACTCGATCCTATATTACTATAGTGTGAAAGCTTTTGCTCTCTTACATTTTTAAAAAATATATGTAATATGTAACAATAATGTATATATTATAATGTAATAGCATGTATAATTACGTGATATATATTCATAAATGCATAGATAACAACAGTAAATCAATAGCATTAATCATTCCGTGGCGGTTTGTCATGTTACGGAACAAAAGAATTGCAGTGAAATACTTTTTCTTGTCCATATACACTTTTAGGGGGTTTTATTATTATTTTGCTAATTTGCTTATCTCAATTGCATTCTTTGGCACTGAATTATCTACATCCAGTGTGGAAATGTATTTCTTTGCTTCAATAATTGCCTTTTTATATAATTATTATCCACCACCTTTAAGATAAGAACAGGGAACTGGGAGATTGTTGTGGATGTGAATGTGTGTATATTGAAAAGTGAAACGAGAACCAAGAAAAGGCTTTGAAGTTGTAAAGATGAGGGCAACATAGGATGAGCAAGAAAGGAAAACCACTGTTGTGAAGGCGCGTCTGATGAGAATTTTTTGTTGTTTAGGTTAGAGACTGACCATGTTAGATTGATGTACCTGAAAACCTTAACTCACTGATGAGAAGCAGAGTCCAGTCATAGTTTCTGCTGGTTCCCGTGTTTGTTAAGGCATACAAAATTTGAAATTAGTTGTTCCATGAACAGAAAGATTAACAGTCTGGTTTCTTGTGGATTTATTTTCTGTGCCCTTCCACCATAACCTGTCTTCACCTAGTGCATCCTATATGAGCACACTTCTTCCCATTAAATATCATTAGTTCTGCCCTATGTTCCCCAAATTCTGACCCGATGTCTTCTCCCCCTCTCTAGCTCGGCAAGAAGTAGCATATGCTCTACCTTTTCCCGAAGTACATAGGTGCCAACTGATCATTTGCTAGAGATGTGCTGGCTGCCAGACCAATTCTCAGGAGCTGGCAGGCTGGCTCACCTCCCACCAGGTAACGGCGACCTGGTGCTTCGCGCTTTCTCCTGACTGAAGGACTCCTTCTTTAGTCGCTCTTGCCCAGGTACCGATTTTCAAAAATCAAATAGGAACCTGACATCTTCAAGTGTCTTTACTCTAGACCACCACACAATGCAGTGTTAGAAGTCTCATTTCTTTAGTATCCCAGGACAGAGTGCAGGTTTTCACACGTGCATATATAAGGTTCTTCCTTTAACTTCAGTGTAAGATTTCATTTTTTGAACGTTAGTATTAAAGCACAGCCATGGTAATTAGATCATTGAAAATGTGCCAGCTGTATGGTGGATGCCTCTACTAGCAAGGGTATGAAAATGTATAAAGATGAGGAGAAGAGGAGCTAGGAATTCTGGAGCTAGGAATAGAAATTAAAAGGTACCAATGACAGTTTTGACCTGATCTTTCCTGGCTATGGAGACTATTTCTTCAAGCATTGAGTCTGAATATATCAAGAATCTTTAGCAAAAATTGCCTGGAACTGGGATTTACTAATTCCTTTGTGGTGCTGTGTGTGTCGTCAGCCAAACAGTTACTAGAGAAAGATATCAAAGAAAAACTGCTAATTAAAATAAATTTTATTGCTTTCCATTTTTTATTAAATAAAGAGATTTTCTATAGTTTTAAGTTTTTCAAAAAGTGATATCTATGTAACAAATGAAAAATGACTTAAAAAACTTTTCAGTCTTCACTGTTGCACAGACTAAAAAAGCCATGGATCTTCAGCCATGGATCATTTCAGAAACTGCACAAATGTTTCAAAATCTCCAGATAACTTTTTCTCAGTCAGTTCAATTTATTCATTGTAAATGACTCCATTGATTTGGTTTATTCTGTAAATGCTCTAGTCTTAAATATTTCAGAGTTGTGTTGTTTTCTTGGTGGTTTTTTTAACAGAAAGAAGCTGTTTTAAAAGGATGCTGTTTCAATTTGTAAGAACCTGTTAAAATAGTTTCAAGTTATTGCTCTGCCATTAAGCTGTTTTTATCATTCAGTTTGTCGTTATATTTAGGTCAGAAGCAGGGACTGCTGGATGAATAAGGCTTTGATCTGCAAAGATACCTGAGCAATTGGGCTACCTGTGATGTTGTGCTGTGTATCTGTGTAGAGGTAAACATCTGTGAACATCTATTGTGTACCTGTAATAATTAAACATGCACATAAAGACTATACAAAAAGTGATGTTAAATGCATTAAGGGGCCTGCCTTCACCATGTTTTCCCCTGGAGTATTTCTGTTGCCGTAAACTTAAATGCTACAAATAATCTTATCAATATGTATTTTTCAACTTTCTTAAAATTATTTTTCTACTATCCTAACAGTTTCCCCTCTGAGATTTTCCCACATCAGGGAAAGAGACAGTTTTCAGCTATCTCACTTGACCACATCCAGTTAAGGTCTCACTCTAATGAAAAGAACCAGCCAGAGATTGTAACTAGGGACTTAAGAAACTCAGGACAAAGAAATAGACCAGCATAGCTAAAACAGAGTAGTTATGCTGTGATAGTTATGCCGGTGTAAGTGCTTCTTATGGCCATTCTGTTCTAGAGTAAAGATACTTTATCTTGGAAAAATCCCTGTATTTGCTCTTTTGGCATACCAGGCTAGAAGCAAATGCTCAACCATATGCTCCTTTCTGGCCCGGCGGTAGTGGAATTACTAGTTGACTATAATCTTGCCAGTCATTTTGGCCTAGTAGACAAGTATCCACAAAATTTTGGTCCAGCAGGAGCCATGAAGTCCACCAAAGTCTGTCTTCTTACCTAGATGGAGGCTAAAATCAGTAAGGTAAAGAGTACGCTTTCGAAAGCCACAATATAGTTCAATATAACTATATATGGAAGAAGCTTTCTTATTCAGTCCAGTTACGCTGGCAAAGACGTGAAGCCTTAGGAGACAAAGCACTTCATTTTGCTAAATATCTCATGTTCATGCCCGCTTATTTTATTGACAGCCCACCGTGCCAGAAAAAGGAAATAATCAAGTGGGTTAAGAGACGTGACGTTAGGTTTATTGTGTGTTTGTGGTTTACATCATGTTTAAGTAATATTGTATCATACATTCTTCTGTAACCGGGCACTTAATGAATTTGTATTAACGAAAGTTAAAAATGACCCAGTAGAAGAAAAGCGCACCAAGCATATTCATTGTTATAAATCAAATTAAGGCGTTTTTATGAGACATCTTGCATGTAATGCAAAGGAAAAAGTGCAGCTATTTCACTGAATAAGAATATTGTGCTCTTTGCTTATGAACAGAAAACTAAACTGGAGTAGACATAATCACTGCACTGCTGTTCAGAAATGCATTGAAATGGGATAGGGTCACTATATGACCGACCTCAGTGGATTTGATGGATGCGAGGTACTTCTGAAAAGGTGCCATGTACTTGGGAGCCTAGCGTTAGCCTTATCTGTTTGAAGAACACTGCCCAAACTCATATTTTAAAGGGGAAGGAACTGCTTGAAAAATGGGTGGTAAAAGCATACATCTTTGAAAGATTTTTGCAAAGTAATGGACTATAATTATGTTTTCAAAATAGATTTTAGCCAGATGTATACTCTGCATTTTATTGTGCATGAGTTCAAAGGTAGCTGAAGTTAGAATTAACTCCCTTTTTTGTGTGTAACTGCGCAAGAAAGATGTATTCACCCACCACATGATTCTGCTGACCCTGCAGAGACTTTTATAAGAGGCAACACACCATATCTTGCACAGTCCTCACTACATCACTGCCTCAGCTCAAAGGCTCTGGTTCTCTGCAGACTTGACCCAGTCTGTCACAAACAGAAATTTTTGCCTGCTTCAATTCTGGCCTCTGAACATGTTCCTAAGCCAGAGAGCCACAGCATAAATACTGTGTCTTGAGAAGCCTCAGATATCCGTTGCTGTAGTTTGCTACGGTGTGTACAAACAAAAGCTGCTCCACGTGTTAAGCCGTGATGAGCCACAATCAGATGTGTTCGAGTGATTTGAAATCTAAACAAGTCCCATTCCTACGCACCCCGAAGAACCAGGGTCTTCCAGAGGGACTTGTAAGAGCCAGGAAGGGCTCTTAGCTGGGAGCTGTGTAGCACCAGCAGGGAATAAACAAGCATAAGAGTCAAGGCCAGCTGAAAATGGCCCAGCATTCTTAAAACATGAGGAAGAAAATTTCATATCACTCCATTATTTGTTCTAGAAATAGCCTTGGTAGCCAGTTTTTTTAGACTGATGTGTTCAGATGTTATGTCTAAATTTATATTTTTAGATAACTGATAAGACTCACAAATAGCAATCTCCGTGTGCCACATTTTATCTATCATCTACCCAGTTAAAACTACTTTAGCTGAAACATTACTGCAGATAGTACAGAGGCTGAAACCAATGGTATCTACTCATAATTCAAAGTTTTAGCATGTCTGACCATAATTCTTTCAGGAAGAAGGTGACAGCAGTTTGATGTTGACTCTGTGGAATGCTATCAGGCACTAAGCATGCAAATTTCTATCCGAATGCATTTTTTTAATATGGATTTTTATTTTAGTTTTTAAGATTTATTAGTTTGACCTGAGAGACAATAAGGCAGATGAATGACTGCTTGCATGGAAACATTCGGTTAAAGAGATGAACGAAACTATCACCATAAAACACCCTAAATATTTTCTTCTGGGCTTTATGATCTCAAGCTGATGGCTTCCATTTGGCACTAAAGCAAAAGGAAAGTGGTTTAAATATTCTGCAGAAAGGAAGAGGATGTGTTAATAAACAGATTGAGATTGTAGGTGATAATTATTTTTTTCAATCTCAACAAATGCATTTTTTCATGACCTCCTCCCCCACTGCTGCAATTTGACAGACCACTTAGATTTTTGTAAACTGATTTCTCCACTGATCATAAATATCCTCCTCTTTGCTACCAGAGGGCAACATATTTGCTTCCAGTCCTTGGCCACTCATGGGTCATTTTTCTCCTAGATTTTCAGTTCCTTTCTACTTCTCAATAGGAAGTGATCGGTATTTCATACCAGACTGTAGACATTAGGACAGCACGGGCAGAACAGAGCGCGAACAGCCCCTCAGAGGCAGATCCTCCAGAGGCTGTAGTGTTCAGCCAAGCAATGGCTTACCTAGTCACTCACAAGAGTTCACCTGAATCAATAACTTTTGTACTTCAGAGTCTGTATGAACAGCTGTGCTGTATCAGACAGAGTCTGATAACAAATGACCTGAGTAGTGTAAGAACTTGTTAAGCACTCTCCCAGGCTCTGCAGGGTCTTCTGGAACAGAAGGGGTATTTTTGTATTTGTTGTCCCTACAGATATTTTTAAATGAAATTTCCCCACCATTTTTGAACAAATGCAAATTTCCATTAATCACAATATCCCACAGCAGGGCATTGCACAGCTCAGTACACATTACTTGAATCAGTATTTCCTCATGATTTTTGGAAACTGTGACCTCCTACTAACACTAGAGGCCAATATGTGTTGTATGGGAAGAGACAGTGAACTATCAGCCCCTTATTCACTACCTCCATATCAGTCATGAGACTTCTGTGTCCCTGCTGTATATATTCTGTAAAATCCTCCCCATTCTTCTTTGCCCAACATGTCTTTTCTGAGCTAGGGAGCTCTGGTCTGTGAGTGTCTGAGAAGATAAACTGACTTGAATTTTGGAGTATTACAGAAAAAAAAAAGCTATGCAGCGAAGCTACTGTCAAATTTGAGACAAACTACCACCAACCGCAACATGATCCTCTCTTGGGGAGTCCTGTCCAACACCTTGTTGGTTACAAGGAGTATCAAATTAGGATGCATTTTCTAGTACTACAGAAAGTAGACGAGATGTGCACAGGGTCCTGAATATCTGGGGAAATATGAAATTGTATAATGGCTTAATCATTCTTCACGTATGATTGGCTTTTTTGACTTCTAATGAGTAAGGAAGTGAAAGTTCATTGAAAACATCTCCTGTAACATCGAGGTCTTATTCCTGAATCTAGTTAGTCTGTACTAGATTGAGATCTGGGCAGATTGCTTAACACAGTGAAGAGACACTAGAGGTAAGAGGTTGTTTCAGTTTCCTTAGAATGTCCTGAGTTGGAAGTTTCCCACAAAGATCATCAAGTCCAACTCCTGTCCCTGCACAAGACAACCCCAAAATCCACACCATATCTCTCCCTCTTGATTAGCTTTTTTTTTCCTTGTGAAAAAAGAAGAAAATAAGTTCTGACACCAGTTTTTTTAGATGAAGTTGTTTGTTACTACATGTTCCCTCAAATGTAAATTTATGTGTGTGTGTGTATATATATATATATGTATGTCCTACACAGATGTCCTGTCTCTTCAATATTATGATCTGAAGAATAGCTCTAGTACATTAAAGCAATTATTATTTCTGTTTTAGAGTCCCTTCTCCAGCAGTGAAGAGCCCTCTTGATTATTGCTTCCGAAAGAGCTGCAAGAAACTACGCAGTGGGCAGATGCTCAGTACTCTGGCAAGAGGAAAAATCATCCTTCTAAATATCTGATATATGCCCAGATGGGAAAGGGCTTGGGTCCTTCCCAGTCCTTTCTCACAGTTCTGGAATTCTTGTATATTCAACCAGTTTTTGAACCCCACTTGACTCTTACCTACAGAATAACAATGTTTTGTTAAATGATTCAAAATGTTCCCCTTTCACCCATCCACCGACTTCTTATGCAGCCTGAGAACTAAAGGGCAGATTTTCTTCCAGAAGGAAAATTCCCTGCTTGTTGTTTTTCTCCATCCACAGCAGGAAGTTAACTCATCGGAAAAAATTTCAGCCTGCTAATTGACATTGTGGACATGTACGTATAGCCAAACGCTTAGACTGAGCGTTTAGCTTTGCTTCAATGGTTATATAAAATAGTAAAATAACGAAATAGTCTATTTCTTATATGCAGATGATTTTTCCCTCTAGTTTGTATATATATGTGCATTATTACATGTTGCAGTATTCATTATTATATTAAAGTATATGTTATTCTGTACATATTATTTATGTATGTATATAATTTGAAACCTGTTAAGTATTGAAATTTGGGTTTTAGTCCTGTTCATCTGATTGCGCTCCGTTCATTAATTCTAATGTTAATTCTCACACATGTTTAAGCAGCAGCAATGACAACAGTGCCGTATTGAACTGTATGTGCAACTATGATGAGGTATGTATGCTAACAAATTCTTCCCGCCATAGGTGACCAAACATTAGGACAGCCCTATTTATTAGCTGAGAATGAAAGTTTACATGCCAGAACCCACTGGAAGTGCTAGCCTGAACCAAGGATCCATCCCAGCTAAGCAGGGTGGGGGCTAAAGGGGAGATTGGCTAGGAAAGCGGGTTGGCTTCCACAGAACAGACAGCAACATTCGTTCAAACAAAAGGCAGAGTAGCAAAGCCTCAGAAACTGAGCTTTTCATTACTACATGCTGCTTTCAGCATAGCACATGAAAAACTGGAGGTAACCGAGCAGTTGGAAGCAAGAACTGTTTTCCAGGAAAAACCTGCCTTGAAAAGTGCTTTGTGTGCACATTGGAGTTGGGGAGGCAGCTGTGTGATTTTGCAGTTTGATTCTAATTGTGCTCTGACAGTCTTGTATCTTCAGGCTCTTGGGTTGGGGCAGTGGCTGAGAACAGGCACTGTTTAATATGATTTGGTTAGACTTCTGTGAAGCAGTTTAAAAATACAAAAATAGCAGAAAAAATCTGTGCATTATAGTAGTGAGATTATTGTGCCAACATATGTTTTGCAAATACTCCAAAAGTTGTTTAAGTTATTGGCATTTTTGAACATGGTTTCTGATACCAACAGAAGTTAATCAGGAGTAAATATGACTGCAGGCACATGGCTGAGACACTTCTACCATAGCTCAGTTGTCAGAAAGTGTAGTTATATCCCTTTCCCAAATTGTAGTAAGACACAAGGCATCTTTCACAGGACTGGTAGATAATTTCCCATGTGCACAGAACAGTGCACACTCAACAGCTAGGCCTACACCTCAGTGTAACTCTCTTGCAGCTGGACAGCATCCTAACATCTTCAAGGTGTCCTCAAGACAGATGTCTTCTGCACTTTCCCTTCTTTCACTGTTTTCCCTCTGCACTCACACTCAGCATAACTTTCACAGTTTCCCTTCACAAATCTACCTTGATGCACATTTGTTTCCCTGCCTGTGAAGACAAAGTACAGCCAACGAGGGCACATGTGCTGGTGTGCAAAGGGAGGAGATGGTTCCCCACTGGGTTGTTCCCATGGTGCGGTGGCAGAAGGGTGAAGACGTGGCCTGACCTGAGAAGGTGTCAGGCTGCAATCTCTTTTGCTTCTCTAGCATTGGAGTTCCCGTACATCCTGTATGACATTCTGCCTGACTCCCTACTGAAGGCTGACAAAATGTTCCTTCTGTGCATGCACTTGCTCAACATCTTTTGTAAGGATCAGGAGAGTGCAGGTCTCCTCCCTTGGCTAGAAACACCAACCAGCGGTGATGCCTTGGGAGCTCAGTGGAAGCTGGACATACGTTCCAGGGAGCAAGAATGAATTCCACTGACAGGGTATGGACCCAGTGGTGTTTCTGAGGTCCAAGAGCCCCATGCATGCTGGGAAAAACAGATGAATGATAAAAGTTCATGCAGTTAGATTCACTAGGTCTGCGGGGAATTATTCCACACTCTCAGAATGCACCTACAGACTTTTTTAAGCATATAGCCTACAAACTCTCTGTGGGCTTAAAAGGGGACCAGTGAAGGATATTTACTGCAAGTCTCATATCAGCCCTTAGGGAGAACATGATAAGTATTCCAGTGAGTTTGTAAAGGCACAGCATGTTGTTCATGTCCATCCTAAAGCAGAGCAAGCAGTGGAGACTTTTTCTCTGAGGCTTAAAAAGTGCTGTGTGTAAAAGGTTAGAAGTAGCAGCACCTGGGAGGTCTCCTTCCTGTAACTTCTCCAAAAAGCAACCACGCTACAGCAAAATGTCAGCTTGCCTGTAAATTCTGCCTCCAGCCTCCTTAACACAAGTACATACAAGCTGCTTCTCTCATCCCATCTGTCTTGGTTTCAGCTGGGATAGAGTTAATTTTTTTTTCATAGTAGCTAGCATGGGGCTATGTTTTGGATTTATGCTGAAAACAGTGTTGATAATGTGGAGATCTTTTAGTTGTTGCTAAGCAGTGCTTACACTAGTCAAGGACTTTTTCAGCTTCCCATGCTCTGCCGGGTGCACAAGAAGTTGGGAGGGGACACAGCTGGGACAGCTGACCCCAACTGACCAAGGGGATATTCCATACCATATGACACCATGCTTAGCACATAAAGCTGGGGCAAGAAGAAGGAAGGGGGGGACGTTTGGAGTGATGGCGTTTGTCTTCCCAAGTAACTGTTAGGCATGATGGAGCCCTGCTCTCCTGGAGATGGCTGAACACCTGCCTGCCCATGGGAAGTAGTGAATGAATTCCTGGTTTTGCTTTGCTTGTGTGTGTGGCTTTTGCTTTGCCTATTAAACTGTCTTTATCTCAATCCAGGAGTTTTCTCACTTTTACTCTTCTGATTCTCTCCCCCATCCCAGCAGGGGGGAGTGAGCAAGCGGCTGCACAGTGCTTGATTGCTGACTGGGGTTAAACCACGACACCATCCGTACTGGTTTTCACCACACCCAAATCCTGAGGACCAAGCGTGGATCCCCACCCACATCCTTTCTAACTACCAAGACTGTTCCTTTTCTAGTACTGAATTGACCCTATGCCCTAGTGTTGCTCTCTGTCCCATATCAAATCAACCCTACCAAATGCGCTGTGCTAACCTAAGCTAAGAGTCCCCTGAAAAAATCTTGCACTTGCTCTCGCCTAACTCTGCTCATGGTGATGCGAAGCAAAGGGCAAAGAGTCAGCCTCCACTGCTGAATAAACCTGCTCAGATAAGCTAATTTTGTCCTAGACTCAAATATAGATGAGAGTCTTGCAAAGGGTGAGGACATGATGCTGATTTTGGAAAGCAGATGACCGTGGCGTAGACGCTTACACTGACTGGGATGTGTCTGTGCAAAAGGATCACATTGGACACTTGTAGGTGCCTGGTTGTCCTTACCTACTGGGTGTAAACACCAAGTGGGTAGGCATCTGGTAGGGGAGGCCCGATGAATCCCTGGCAGAGATACACATTTAAAACAGTTTTCAGTGCTGAAGTTACAGCAGGTGAACAGTAATGCCTAATCTTCAACTATCAATGATATCAAATGATAAATGTATGTTTCCTATGAAAATGAAATACAATTCAATCTTCAACTTAAACTGTATTTCAAAAGGTGACCTGGTTTTAAAGTGTGTTTGTAGCTTTGGTTGTGTAAAACATTTAGCACCATCAAGTGGTAAAAGGATGTACTGCTTATTCATGGCAGTCCCGATAACAAAAAAGGGTGCAATTATATAGTTGCATGTTATAAACGTGCCTAAAGAATCTTTGAATACATTTCACTGAGTTTATTTGAAAAAGTTCCTGAGGTTTTCTCAGGAAAAGTACCGGATTTAAATGTTTGTGTTTCCAGGAAATCTAACTTGGATCAATCATTGTTTCAGCTTGAATATATCACAGTAATCAATGTTGGTATTTTTCAGTCTAAAGTACTGAGGTTGAGTTTATTTCCAGGCGATCAATGTGGAAATAATGCTCATTTTAGGGCAAAAGGTGGTATAGACTTCTCTGTTATTCTCCTTTCTTTGTGATGCCTCAAAAATGTTAGTTCTATAAAATGGGAGCAGAACTAGTAACCTGCGTTGTTACTGGGCTTGCTTAATTTTTCCTTGCTGGCCATTGAATGGGCTTGAATGGGGACAGCCACTGGTAAAGGCAGTCTGCAAAACAGACAACTGGAGGCAGACAAAATGAGTAGAAATGAAATACAGAATTTAAAAAAGCACCATTAATTTGACTCTAAATGAATAACAACAACAAAGTCTTTTGCTAGGCCAAACCCAATTCTGCAATCTGAAGAGCTTTTAAATTATGCAGTAATCATGCATCATTTCAATTAGTACCAGCCTTGGTACAGATGACACTTAATATATGCATAACTTGATTAAAGAAATAATTGACCTACCTGTGGGATAAAATGGTCTATAATTATCCTGGTTGATTGTTACATAAATGTTTGTAATTTTGTCACTGTGTGCTTGTCAAATAAGGATAAAAAAAAGACCTTTTTGTTCTACAAAAAAAAAATAAAATCTTGCTCCCATTAAAATAACTTTTTTCGTTACTTAAGTATTTATTTTAATGAGAAGCAGACTTTCGGGATGAGATCACACAACTAAAGAGAAAGAAAAGACAGGCAGATGAGCTGATCTTTGAGAAGGAAATTGAGATAATTTGTGCCAGGCAGGAATTAAAAGAGCAGCAAACCAACCTGAATAACAGTGAACAGAATATCCTTATGTTACAGTCAAACGTATTTTTCCTGCTATCACTGAATAACTGAAAGCATTTATTTGGATTGACTCGTCATGCTTATCTGAGGAGAAATGTCTGATGCAGAAAACATCCCCATTTTGCTGTGGGTACAGGAGATAAAATTCAACTAATCAGAAAAGAAAATTATTACTGTTACAGTTTCAATTCCTTTCTTTAAATCTACTCTTCAGTCACATAAGCACAGTATTTCAGTAACAGATGAAGACTTAATTCTCTACTGCTTGTTTGAAATCAGTGTTAAATGAGTCTAGGATTCTGATAATGGGAAGCAGAGAGCATTTGCAGGCTCAGGTAGGCTCCTTGAAAGTCAGGATGCTCAGCATCTTCCTAGATCCATAGCTTGTAATGTTACACTTTTCATATATCTCTTGGACTTCCAGAAAAGGGCATGAAACTTTGAGGAGCCTTTTGTGAGATCTTGACTGAATTTTAGGAAGTTACATGCAGAAAAAAACCTCAAAATTATTTTTTTAATACTGGATAGACTTGGCTGCAGTAGCTTGTCCAGTGTCAGGAGAATGTGCTCAGAGAAAGGCCGGTGATTCCAGCAGTAGGCAGAAGTGCACAAAAACCCCCTCTGTTTGTCCCAGTGTTAGATGCTAGAATCCCAAATACATATACAAGAAATACATGGTACTTAATAAAATGGCAGTCCTTATTGCTTAATCAAGACCAAAACACGTAAGGGTGCCTCTTTTAAAGTATCATCGAAGAAAGACAGACAGACAGACACCTTTCAAAGAACACTGGGGACAGAGACAGGGAGAGATGCTGAGTTTTACGAAGCCTACAATAATTCTTTTGTGTAATTCCCTTGTATAGACCTCAGCCACTCATTGTAAGAGAATGATTGATAGCAGCAGTCCACTGTCATCCTCCAAAATGCAGCACTTAGCAGGGAAGAGGAAGGGTTGCTGCAGGCTTTGTTGTCAGCAGGGACGATGATCTGGGGAATGGCAGCACAGTGCTCTGCAGGCAGAGGTGTCTCGGCTCCACCCAAACGCCCAGCCAGCTCCGACATGGGAGCCATATATCCCCATGTTAACTCAGCACTGAATCCAGGCTAACGTACTTTGCCTTCAGCTCAGCTTTCTGGCTGGAGCTCTGTGTCGAGCTGGCGTGTGTCCCTTTGAGCTGGAGCGCAGGCAGATTGCACTGCAAGGCAAACTGCTTTTTCATGCCTGCCTCGGAAAATTTTTGTAAGCATACCTTGAGTAATGGAGTGTTTAATTTCAGGCCTTTGAGACGAGTCAGCTCTATAGATCACACATCCTTCAGCTTGATCCTCATGTCATCTTGACTCTCCCTGAATTTAAAATTTGCAACACAAAAGGAGCGAGCAGGGATGTCACTTTATCACATGGATAAAACCATGGCTTAAGAAGTAGAACTCACTTTAAGAAAAACACAAATGTACACAGACATGTTAAAAAGAAATATGTAGTCTGTGATTTAATTGTATTTATAAATTAGGTGAAAAATGAGGAACAATTAGAGCCTTCTTCTGTTTCTAACTGCTCATGATTAAGCAAAAGATGAAATCAGAGTTTGCGGCAGTTTTTCAATAAGCAAGCTAGCTTTTATCCCAGAGTATTGGCATCCCAAATTAGTGGTACGTTTTACAGGTAGCCTGTCAGTTAACCAAAATTTGAATACTCATTTGATGTTATTTCGCCTCCTTGTATGTGTACCCTTACCAAGTAAAAGCAATGTGCAGAACAACAAGCAGCTGTAGAGCAGCCACTTTTTAGAAAGAGAGATTCTGAAATTGCAAATGGCTGTGCCTGACATGGAAGAGGAAATATTTTTTAAAATAGCGATGGTGCAGGAGCAGGTAACAAGCAGTATCAGGTGATTTGATTTATGGTAGTTGGGGTTTTGACGGCACAGGACTGAGTTCTAGACCCATTCTATTTTCAGTCATTGGTTATGCTCTTAGGGAGGCCGAATTCACTCTAACTGGGCACCCAGTTCTCTGAATGCCCTCTGCTCATTGTGATGGATTGCTGACAGTTCTTCCTTATTCACTTTTCTTTAAAGAGAAAAAATAATGAAACTTTATTCTGATGTTTTTTGATTCTACAATTGATTCTGCAGAGGCATCCTTTCTACTCTGAACCCCTCTTAAAATGTTACATTTTCTTCCATTTTTTAGAAGAATCAATCTCAAGTGTTTTGTATAAGTTGGAAAATCTTAGAAAAACTAGTATTTCAGTGAAGTGTGATTCATATCTTTGCATCATGACACTAAATGAATGCATACCTAAGGACATAAAACTGAGTTTATATATAATCCATTTCTTCCTGTTGGTTAAAGTTATTTGTTAAAGAATTACATTTTTCTTTTGGTGATCTAGAAAATAAACAGGCAGGAATGTTGTCAGGTTGGTTCAGTCACTCCCAGTCACATGGCAGGATGCACTTCCACTTCAGTCTGGAGATGTAGGATTTAAACCCCAGAAATGGGCACTACATCCAGCAACACAGCAATAATTAAATGTGCTAGGCCTTCCATCACTATCAAGACCACTTCAAAGAAAGAACTCCTTTAAGAGACTGAATTAAATGCTTCTCAGCAATAGCTTGTGTACCAGCTTCCCAGTGCATACATACATAGATGAATGCATTCTAATTCAATAGAGTCTAAACAGTACCAGTCAAGAATTCCACATCTGAGCCACATGTGAAAAATAAATTCTATCCTTGCTTTTATTATAGCTTCTTACCTTTTGGATATAAAGAAAACATTCTAAGAAGACAAAAGTAACCACATCAGTTCTGCTGAGTTAAAATGAAATCGCATTGGATCTGTCATGATTATTTTATCTGTATCAGATTGGTTTTGACCCATTAAAATTTTAATTGTCATAATATAGATTCACCAAGTTGACTTTCTTAATAAAACATCATTTTGCGGTATTTGTCAAAACTGAAAGTTTATTGTACAGCAGGACCGGCCCATCACTAGATAAATGGGCAGAGAGGTGGCCTGAAAACTGGCTGAACTACAGGGCTCAAAGAGCTGTGATCAGCAGCACGAAGCCCAGCCGGGGGCCAGTTACTAGCAGTGCACTGGACTGCATGAGGCAGAGCGGTGCCTGCAGGTTGAGGTGGGGTGATCATCCCCTTCTAATCAGCACTGGTGAGGCCACACCTCGAGTGCTGGGTCCAGTGCTGGGCAAACATGGACATACTGGCCATGAATATGATTGAGGGATTGTTATTTGAGGACAGGCTGAGAAGGCTGGGACTGTTCAGCCTGGAGGCTCAGGAGGGATCTTATCCCTGAGTAGAAATAACCTGATGCTTGCAGTATTACTGTGGCAGCCTCTGGGCTTTGCATGGTGCTGAGGCAGACAGGCAACGCTGTCTGCAAAAACGGAGAACCCAAACAAAATGTCAGCGAAGAACATGTGTGTGGGGACAACACACAGCATCTCCAAAGGGGTTCCAAAGACAGACCATGCGAACAAGAAGAGCCAGCTGATGGGCCCATGAATCAGAAATTGCACTTTAAGTTTCACAGAGGGCGGCTGGTGGGGGCATGTCCCTCTGCCCACAGCTGCGGGGGGAAAGTACAGCTACCTGTGGGATTATTACAGGGTGCAGGCTGGGGCTATGTGTATTTCCTTATCCTTGGGTCAATGACCTTGTACAAAGTTTTTGTCTACGTGAGTTACATCAGTTGTCCAGTGTTTCATTTCTGATGTGTATAGTAGCAATGCGTCAGTAGACATGTCTATGCCACCACTTCAGTGGAAAGCTATTTACTATCCCGTCCAGGAGCCAGGAAGTTTTGGGGATATAAATTCACTTTCTGAAGTTGCTAAAAGGTTAGCTGCTGGTCTGAACAAAAGCCTAGTGGCAACCTGACTTGCAAACCGGGACACCTTACAGCTTACACAAGGTGGCAAGAATGTCCTTTAAAAGAAACAAGGTGATCGTAGCAGGGGTGGATGCACAAGCACGCAGACTTGGTGAATATGCACCAGTTCTCCAAACACAACATGGTGTTAAGTACATCTTAACAGTGACTTCTACAGACCTTTAGCTCACATCTAGCTGCACAGAGCAGGATTCAGTTGTCTGAAAACAGGCTCTGCTGTGTCACTTCAGGTATCGCAAAGAATCTCACCTGGCCTGGAGCTCCTGCTCCCGAGTAGTGCTGGCCTGACATCGGGGCTCTGCTGCACCGCTCTGCTCTATCGAGGCATCTCAGACTCCCCAGGAACTCCAAAGTGATGCTGGATGTTTGTCTGTAGGTAACTGAATGCTCTCCATACAGAATAATTCGAGTGCTTAAAGTTAAACGTCTAGTATTATTTTAGATATCCTAGGGCATCCTGCCTGTCCCAAGATGCCACTTCACAGATCTTCCACAGATACTGTGTCATACATGCCACCTTATGTGGGTATCTCAGGTCTTCTAGGACACCTAAAATGGTTCTACATATGTATATTTAGGCATTTTAATTGCCTTCCTATATTTAGACACCTTAGTTTAGTTGTATGCCATCTGGTGCAGAAAGATACCATGAGGGATTGAACTCTGAGCTCTTGCAGTTGCAGTTCATCTGAACCACTCTAGAGCTCTGTGTCAGCATGGCAGGAACCCACGCCTAGAAATGCTGGGTTTCTTTTGTACTTTAACATGAGAGATGACCTTTTGTTTTGACAAATAGAGTATTTCATCTCACAAGTTATAATTATATGAATGAATGAATGTTGAATTGCTTATTGTAGTATACATATCCTTTAGAAAGTCCTAAAAGCATAATGACTACTGAATTGCCCTGTAGGAAATAAAGTCTCAATGCTATAGCAACAACATAGCAACACCTCACAGGAAGGAAAGATTAATTTATTTTAAAATAGACTGATTTCAGTCCGTCACACTGTGATATCCACAGACACCAGAATGCGCGTAAGCAGTTTGCTGAGCATTCAGGCACTAAGGCACCATGTCTAGGCAGCCTGTCCAGGATTACTTGCAATGACAGGAGACGAGGGGCATCACGTTTGGAGACCCCCCTCACACTTCCCGAGTTTTTCTTAGGAGCATGCTGATTTGGATGTTTCTTATCACATCTTTCAGAAAATTACTGTGATTTATCTCTCTATCTTGTCCAACCAATTCAGATCTGCCACCTATGGGTGTCAACAACACATCCCATAGCCCTCCTCCTGCTGGTATTTTGCTCTCATGCATTCACATTGGCTCTCCATTCATATCTCTATAAACGTTTTTAACACAATTTTCCACAGCCCTGGAAGATTCCTGAGCTTCTCTTTTCTAATGAATTGTAGGCACTTTGGTACCTGCTGGCAAAAATGACAGTTAGCTTTTGTGAGTCATAGGTTTTATTCCCAAAAGTCTCCCAGGCTTCTGGTGTTGCCCTTCAGTATTTCAGCAACATATTATGATAAACTTCCCAGTTTCCTGGCCTAAAATTGCAAATGAAGATTACAATTCACTTACTTCTATGCAATCACTTCATCTGTAAATTCTAGCCTGAGCCTACCTTCATATTCTCTCTCCCTATTTTATTCGATTCTGGTGAACTGTCTGGTGTGCCTTCCCACTTGCTCAGCCTCCATCCTTCACCCTACATTATCTCTTTTCATCCCAGACAAACTGGGAAAAAGTTTGAGAGGGAGGGGAAGAGATACTTTCTATTGATACGACAGTCAGAAATCTGTTTAGCAATGGGAAAAAATATTTATTTCACTTCTAAATAATCTAAATGCTCTCTTTGAGTTGTTGTAATACTCTGTCACTGACTCTCATGTTATATATGTCAGTTGGCATCAGGTAAAGGTCTTGATCCAGATTTTCTATGCAGCATTTACAGCTGAGAACAGCTGCTAAATTTCTCCTGAGATTAGGAGCACAGTGATCAATGCCAGGTAGCTGATATGAAGTTCAGTTCCACAGATCCCTGTTATGAGAAAGTCAGGATGTTTGAAGCAAAACTAAGCTGTGGAAGAATCAGGCAGACATTTTCAATTCATATTAATAGGAAGAAAATAATTTTCTGCACATGATTCCGTCACAGAGCACGTTTCATACAATGCTAAGCATTGAAACATAACTTCAAAAAAACACACAAGGTTTGTATCTTCATTCTTACATTGTTAGCTACAGCTGGAGAAAAAAACACTTCATAGTAGGAAAAAAAGAAACTGTTCAAATACTTTGTCATCAGACCATTAAGATAATTTGGAAAGTAGTTTCGGAACCATTAGAACAACCATGAAAATCTGCTTATAAAAGTGGAAATGTAAGATTTCAAAGTCAGATTAAATCACTAAAGAGCAACCTCCCCAGGCCTTTTCATTGGTTAGAATTGTCTTCTGCTGCAGGCCTGGCATGACATCCAGTTCCTGGTACTATGGCTCACATGAAGGTAAAATAAACACATAGTTAGCATGCATTCCATATGATTCTGCATGTTCCTAGCACATCTCATGCATCCTTACAGCCTGGAATAAACCTTAAGAACATCTGCTAGTGTCACGAATGAGTGGAATGCATCTCACTCAAAAGACAGAAGCAGCAGTGTGTTTTACTGAGGTAAAATAATAATTTGACAGAGTTCAATTAATTTGATGGACTTTAACAAAGTTTAACAGGGGTTTGCGAAGGCTCAGTAAGTTTGATGGCAAGGTTCATCTTATTAATTACTCTGTGGAAGAAACATACAAACGAAAATTGAGTTAGAATCAAGTTAGAATGATTCACACAGAGACGGGAGACGCAAAGGGTAAGGAAGACCCTCCCGTTGAGTCATGAGGGTCGGAGTGGACCCCCTTGCTTTCTAAACTCCTTATGGAGCCTAGGTGTGGCTAGGTCCCATCTTAGTCTCAGACTTGGACAATGGTTTAAGTCTAATGGAATTATCTACAGAAAGTTAATAATGATTAATATTGAGTAGCTACATGGAATAATAATGTTTCATTACTATTAATTCAGCATGCTATCAGTCACTTACCGAGGATCTGTCATGAGTAAGGGATCTCTCACCTTGGGCAAGGAAGGATCTCTTAGTCTCAGGTAAGGAATCTCAACCCTTGAGAGGCATCCCTGCTCAAGGGAAGAGTCACCTGGTGTGCAGTCCATCTGCAATTCAGGAAGAGTTCAAATTGGACTTATTCAAATATCTGCCGTTGGTAAAAGGTCCCTCTGCCTTGAGGCAACCTAGAGAGGTGTCCCAACTCAACGGGAGATCACTGCCATGCAGTCATGCTGCCTAGCAGGGAGAGCTCAAAGAAGGCTCACTTAGGCTGTCATATTTATGGAATAAAGTGGTTGGCTCACAGTCAAATCACATGCAATGGAAAGATAGGCATGAGACTCCTTGTACCCACAACTTTCTTTGTTCCTTGATAAATGAGTCTTGGAAAAGCCACCTGCTATTCATGCGTTAATCGCATGATCAGTGTTCCAAGCTCATACGCACCGATGCTCACTGTGTCACTCTGCTCCTTTGTGCGTTTTCAGGGAACGGATTGAAACTAAAGGATTTCTTGGCCTGGCTACAGCTCAGACCTTTGCCTCCTTTGGAGCCTGTACCAAACTACTGCTAGTTTGGTTAAGGGGTCAAGTGCACCCGTCACAGCTGGACCAATAAGAAAATTACATTTTGCAGAACTGTGATCTAGTCTAGGCTCCCTTTCCCATGAAAGGTTGGACAAGATGATCTTCTGAGGTCCCTTCCAACCTGGGCTGTCTTATGGTTATATGGTTGTATGAATTAGTACTTGGTTACTGTGGTGGGTTGGCACTGATGTAAACACCCCCACTGCATGCCAGAATGTCAGAGGAGCACATGGTGCCTCTGCCCAAAGGCATGTAAGAAAGAGTGGTAGTCATTAGGGGTAGGAGGCACAGGAGAGGACTTTTGGAAGGGAGCATTGTTGGAGACACCACTGGAGATGCACTTTTGGGAGGAGGCGCTCTGTGCTGGAGGAGATACGGCTCTGAGGGGACTGCAGTTGTAGGTGATCCGTGCTGGGGCAAGGACACCCCAAGGTACTGCAGCCACAGGGGACCTATGCCAGGGCAGGGAATATAATAACTCACACCAGAGTGTGGACTCCCCCAAGGGACTGCAGCCCCTGGAAGCACCGATGCTGGAGTAGAGGAAACAAGTAAAAAGCAAGGAGAATTGGAGAAAGAGAATAGGAAGCAACCAGTAGCAGAAAAAAAACATTATGCACTGACACCAACCTTCTGCACCACTCGTTGCCTCACCAAGGGGACTGAGTGTGATGTGTGGTGTTGGGCTGAAGCTGAGTCTGGGGAAAGAGGAGGAAATGTGTTTCCCTACGTGTTTGTCTAGTTATCTTCATGGAGGATTTTTTTTCTCAATACCCAAATAGTTAAAATATTTATGTTAAGTGGCAGTACATTAAACTAACTGAAATTCTCTCAGCTGAGACTGTTTTGCCCATGACACCTACCCACCCCTGAAAATAACAAGAAGGTTTGAACAGTGATTAGTGTTAAGAGACTGCTTTGTACAGCCTTTCACTTTGACCATGATGAAGTTACTTGGTCTCCCTGAGCTGCAATTTTCCATTTCTAAAATTAACATATTTTTCAAAAAAGGCATTGTAAATATATTTCATTTTGCAGTTTTGAGGTAGAATGGGAAATCATCTGACAATAAAATGGGGGAAGACCCCCAGGTTTGGGGAAGTTATTTAATTTTGTTAAGCAGATCAGAATATTTGCAACGCCACAATGGCAAGGCTGTGCATGCACTCCGAGGGTCATTTGGGTCATGTAAATACAGACAGAATTGAAAACACAAAGTAGAACAGTTACAATTGTTCCTTCATTTCCTTTAACATCCATGGCAATAAGCAAGCTATTTTCAAAACCTTGCCTAATCTAGTTCACTAAAACTAATTTCATAACCTCCTCTCCTACCCTTTTGAAATACATTTCTTTAAATTCATCCCAATTTTTCTAAAATAGTATTCTCTTTGGCCACCCTGTACCACAGCTCTGTTGAATGGTGGATTTTAACTCTCTACATTTCCAGCCTCATCTATTTTGTCACAGACTCATTCTCTTTACAGTGAGCCAGCATGCCTTGGTAGTAAGCAGGAACTAAGCCTTCGCTGTCCCGTGCTCCACATGAAAAAGCCCTTTTGGGTCCGTTGTCTAAAGCAGGCTGAAGTGAAATGTTACATACTGCGCCTGCAGTTCCAATAGCTCCATATATTGGAAGAAGGAAACATTTCTTTGTATAAATATATAGTTAAACAACTGAATGGAAGGACTGGCTACACAAATATAAACTGAAGAAAGATTTTAAGAGTGCAGAGATCCTGCAATTCATTCTCCAGCAAGTCTCTTTCAAAGTCATCCTTAATTTGAGGCCACAAGTTAGCAAAGAAATGGAGGAATGATGTTATTCCCCTCACTAGTGCTGCACATGAATTTATATTCTGTGTGTACAGCCCCAAAAGTCTGGCTCTTTTGAAGATTTCAGGCTCCTCTGACAAAAGCATGTGTCCCCTCAGCATATGACATCCAGACACAGTATCTCAAAGAATCACAGTTATGGTTTTCTCTTCTCTGTTTTTTGCTCCCCAAATGGAAGAAGTTTTGGTTCTATATTTGGTACCTGCCATCATTAAATATATAGAAAAGACCTGTACTCAGCTACTCAAGATTTCAGTAATACCTCATGAATATCTAATCTTTTGGAGATTTACCAGTGATATAAACTATTAAGCTAGAACAGTGTTAAAAAGAGAAATGTATAACCAAACGCACAGCCTAAGAATATACCAAGAGTAAAGATTTACTACAAACAAAATTATAAGATAACTGAGTAGGCAGCATCTGCAAAATCAAATATTTCTAGGTACTAGATGAAAAAATTGCTATTTTTCTTTTAATTTGGCATATGTTTTTAAAGGCAGGTTATTTTAGTGCCTTTGGACATTTGCAACAAGCAAATGATAAGAATTTAAAAGTATGGGAGAAAAGATAACTGAGTGACTTTCTTTGGCTAAGTTCCTTACTTTTTTGGGGAGGTCTGAATTTTTTCTTCATTTTTTTTAGTGATAGAATAACTAAAGTGTGTTTAAAGTAGCTCCTTGTTCATCTGTACTTACCAATTTAAAATGACATTCATAAATGGAGCACATTCTGATTAGTTACATTTCTTTTGGTGTTTTTCTGTAAGAAGGTTCACACCAAACAGATATTTACAATAAGCTCAGTCCTGTTGCTGCTTTGAACAGCCTGTGGGACTGTGAAACGTTTTCTTACAGCTGTAAGTGGAAGATGCTGACCCTATCTAACTGTTTTCTTTTAATGTAGTTGTGCTTTATAATGTATTTGAGGAAAGGGCACTCAAGGAAGGCAATTACTCAGCTCACTCTTCCAGCATTAGTCAGCTTCTCCCAGTGAAGGGTCACGAAGATTATGTTCAGCATGAGACCAAGAGCTATCAAGAGGTTTTGCAGCAGAACTTCCAAGAAATCATGGAAAATATTGTTTGAGACTAACTTGACTTTCCAAAACCACTGTCACTGTTTTCCCAAAGATGAGGAGTCTGATTCTTTTCGAACAGGAGTGGTTTTAGGGGGTGGTTAAGTCCAACTAGATCCCTATCAAGGTCTTTCAACACCAAACTCTTCAATTAAATCAGGTTCATAGTGGTCGTCTTCCCCTATATACTGAAGAACATCAGAGTATTTCTTTTCCGTGGTCAGTAAAAATATATTGGACTTTTCAGTTAAAGCGAAAGTAGTGGGAACCAGCTTCAAAAGAAATGAGGACCTCAAGTACCAGGTTATCAATCTGTGGAGCTCCCTGCCCTGTGAGGGTTAGGGTTAGGGTTAGGATGTCTCTTAGAGGGCTCTAAAATTTGTGAGTCCATGGAGGCCAAATATGTTCATGGAGGAGACATCCACTGAGATTCATGTCCCTGAATTAGAAATGGTTGGAGGCTGGGAAGTGTGAGGGAAAAAGCACGGTTTTAAATAGCTGTTGTGCGATGTGGATCTTTCATCTGTGTCCTTCATCTGACCCAGCACAACTGTCTTGGGTTCACATATCTTCAGAACATCTGAGAGAAAAAAAGTCTTTTACAACCTTTAGGCTACATCTGAGACCCCTGTGCAGGAGGGAGACAGAAAGACCTGGGAACATTCTGTGCTTCCAAGCATTTCTGATATTGGATATCCTAGTCCCAGTATAGACATCACCAATGGTAACATCCCAGTGTTCCCAAAGCTCACCTGGCAGGTAATATGTCTTCCCTCATATCAACATTTATCAATTTCAGTATAGAATTGGAAAGTATTACAGGAGTTTGTATGGAGATACGTGTGCATGTAGTAGATGGCAAATGATGGAGATAAATCTGTTACTTTATCCCTTGTACAATAACAGGTTGATATTTTGGAGAAAAGAAGCAAATGTCTAGACTTAAATGTTGCAACAAAGTGCAGTTGGACAGATGAACTGAAAGCTAAGTTGGACAAGGCCGACAGGGATAATACTGAACTGTAAAGAGTGTTAAAGCTTTGTTGATGGATCTTATATCTGAATTACAAAACAAGGTAACGTCTTTTCCTTTATCTAACCTATGTGATAAGAGTAGGGAGCCTTAGAAGAGACTACGTTCAACTTTCAAAAAATGCAATAAATTGAACTTTCTTTGAAGTGGGTGAAATTCTCCTATTTAACATATTCCCTCTACAGACTTCCTTCATGAGCTTTTGAGATGTTTTATGCAGAGTCATACATTTCCTCCTACACAAGCGCCAGAGGAAAATTGAGTTAAAAGTGTTGCTTACTGTTAAGAGGTAAGGTCTAGTGAGCGTAATATTGTTCTTTAACAATATAATTGTATAATTTAGCTTAGTGTTATTTTTTTATATTATTTTGTATTGTTCTAGTACCTTTCAATCCATAGAGCCAGAACCTCACTGTGTGAAACTGCAGACTAAACTGAAGTCCCTGTCTATAAAACCTACAATGCAAGTAACATCTTCTCACTGTTGCATGCTGTAGTAACACTGACATTTCACACTTTGTAGTTTTAAATTGCAGTATTGCCCTAAACATTAAGTATACATAGAATAAGAGATTAAAATCAAAAGAACTTACTAAAGGATAAGGAAAAAACTCTGAAATAATATTGAACATATTCTATTTTCATTATTTCATTCAAAAATTTGAACCCACAACATGCCAAGAATTGCCCATCTGCATAGAGCATTTAGCAAAGAACTCAAGGACTTCTGAATGGAAGGAAATAAATTGTAATGTCTGGTCTGAACACATGACAGTGTGGTTTTCCAACCTTAAAAAGAACACAGCATATCCTTGGTCTTTCCTTCTGTAGTGTATTACTAAAAAGTTTTAAGCTGCCCTTTGCTGGGGGATCTAGCTTTTTATCACAGCTAGAATGTTGAGTTCACTGAGGTCTGCCATTTTTCTTACAAAATGTGTGTATGCATATGCTGCAGTTTATCCTACTAAACAATCATTCATCCTGAAGGACCAACAATTTCCACTGGTATTTCACAGTTCTTAGACTGTGTGCACTTGTGTGAATTATTCAGTACAGTTTTCCCTCATTATTTTCCATGGAAATTTAATAAGAGTTTAGGATACTCCATATCATGCAGAATCCTGCCTTAATCTCTATCAGCAAAATGCATGTAGTTACTTCCTACAAGCACAGAGAGATCCACTGAAGGCTAACACTAAATTGAATGGTGTCGCTTTTGTGTTGGAGGATAAAAAACAGTCAGTGTAATGCCACAAACATAATAAATGTATTTGATGCTTTTTACTGTTGTATTGTGAAAATGGTGTAAACTGAAGTGTACAGTAACACATAAGTATTTCAAAAATTGAATAGAATCATAGAACAGTTTAGGTTGGAAGGGACCTTTAGAGGTCATCTAGTCCAACCCCCCTGCAGTGAGCAGGGACATCAACAATGAGATCAGGTTGCTCAGAGCCTCGTCCAGCCTCACCTTGAATGTTTCCAGGGATGGGGCATCTACCACCTCTCTGGGCAACCTGTGCCAGTGTTTCGCCACCCTCATTGTAAAAAATTTTTTCCTTACATTCAGTCTAAGTCTACCGTCCTTTAGTTTAAAACCATTACCCCTTGTCCTGTCACAACAGGCCTTGCTAAAGAGACTGCCCCCATCCTTCCTACAGTCCCCCTTTAAGTACTGAAAGGCTGCAATAAGGTTTCTCCGCAGCCTTCTCTTCTCCAGGCTGAACAACCCCAACTCTCTCAGCCT
>WEKW01021220.1:36224-74864 GCA_013389905.1 Sula dactylatra | reverse complement strand
TCGGCGGCGGCGGGCGGCTGAGCTCCGCCGGGACCGGCTCGCAGCGGGACGTGCTGGAGCGATTCTGCGGTTCTGCCAGCACGGCTGCCTTTAGAGTGAACGTCGTCTTCTCTTGCAACAGTTACGATGAAGTTAGCTACTCATCTCTCTTTCTCTGGGTAAAGTTAATGGGCCTCCAAAGAACGGCAGAAACTTTTCACGCAAGGTTGAGCTGGTGTTTGGGTCAGCCGAAGGTATTTAGCACACGCAGGTCTTGCTCACCTTTGTGGTCTTGCTTATGTTTTCTGAAGAACCTTATGGCTTCGCCACACGTGTCCGTAAGTCAACAGTACTGAGCAGGTGGTACAAATATTTCTGGGAAAGCAGAATGTTTAGAAACTGCCTTGTGTCATCTGTAAAACAGGGAGATGAAGTAAGGGGGAGACACATGCTCATTGAAATTAACTGACAAAATAGCCTTCCAGAATAGTTAAAACCTGTCCTAAACAAATACACATAAAAGAGGCAAATGTTGATTGCAAATATGGTTGTACGTAAAGGAATACAGTGGGAAATTTGAGTTCGTGATCTCGTGAAGGAGAAAGCCTTTCTGGCAAAGCGTGGTGTATGCGCTGTCCTAATGGATGCATGGCTGAAGCTGACTGGCAAAATAAATAGATCTGTGGCTCAGTTCCCGGGGTTTTATAAGTCAGCATTAAGATTATAGCGTAAGACTGTTATCTAAACTAATTTTCCAAATACATCTGTACAGATACTATGGTGGGAGCTCCTGTGCTTTAAACAGGAACTTCATATAGTAAAGGATTTGATCATTCCTTGTTTTGTAGAACTGATGGAAAACAGTGTCTGATTCTAATTAGCCATAGTGGTGTATGTGCATGTGAATTTTTTACCTTCCCTGACTAGTAAGATGAGTAATTATCTTCTTAGTACGTGTTAAAAATTCAAGCCAATAGATGTGTTTTGCTAACCTATGTTTTGGTTGGCAACTCTGTTACTGCCACAGATCTTTAATAAATTCTTCTTCTGGATTAATATCCATTGGCTAGTGAGACAATATAAAAACATGTATTGTATTGCTTAATTTTATCTAATTAGGGATTCTTACCTCTTTATTTTTCTGCATGCAGTGCCTGAGCTCAGTAGCTTTTTCTTTTTTCTTTTTTTTTTTTTTTGTGATCTTGAACTTAGTTGACAGACAGATATGGGACTTTTCAAGGTTGTACTCAATTCTTAAGTCACTTTTTTCTTGTTTCACACCTGTTTTATTTCTACAGTTTCTCAGAACAGTCTCCCATTATTTAAAAAAATAACTTTCTTTGATGCCCTAGCAGTACAAGCTAAGATTTGTGTGGTAGGTATTTGCATGCCAGCAAACCTTTGTTCCACAATGTCCCTCTTTCTTTCCAGGCTTAATTCAGTGCATGCTACTGCAGTTATGGAGCCTTGCTGGCAAAAAGAATTTAACCTGTACGTTGTCTGATGCAGTTGAATTCAATTAAGCATAGCTAAGTACTGGCCAGAAATACGAATTTTTCAATCCCGCTATGCAATTTGCAGAACGTAGTTATAGGAGGTTACTAACAAACCAGTAGCAATTTGCTTGGGAAAAAAACCCACTTCAGGTATCTGCTTAAGCAGCAGGAGAAGCATGTATATGTTTTAATGAGTTTATGAATTGCTTCTAAGGAGCCTTTAGATGCCCACAGAGAAAAGACTCCTGAATGGTTTGTTCCAGTGTGCTCTGCTGGGGGATTGCATTCCAACTGAAAGGACAAAGTAAAAACTATGACTTTGAAAGCACTATTGAATTCCTCATATTTAACACTTTAAAGATTTTCTTCAAAAGGACTGTTCTACATAATTGTGGTGTTTGTACTGTTTTATATTGTCCTGAAGGGAGGCTACGCCTGAGTAGATCAATTTCGTTTTCAAGAAATACAAGTATAAAATGTAGACTTCTTCAGAGCACAAAAAGAATTTTTGTTAGCATTTTTACATAACAGCATGAATCAACTTTATAAATCTTAATGCAACCGTTGACAAAAAGAAGTATTATTACATGTAACTGTACCAAGGCACTGCATAGAGGTCACAGCTAACATTAGGAGTTTCAGGGTGGTTCAAGGCACGATATAACGTCTGCAAAAGTTAAATGCTCTGATATTAAAGCAGTAGAGAGATTTCATGGACTGAAACGGAGTTACTATTATACTTAAGTATATTGAATATGTCTTGCAGTATTCATGCTAACTAGATGAGACAGTCTACCAGACAGAGAATAATAGTAATTAACATTCAAATATTTTCTAAGGAAATAACTCTATATTCAGTGTAAACAAATTCATATGTGTAATAAAAATCATAAATTGTACTTTACATAGATTGTACCTTTAAGCCTCTGGGGGCTTTTATCTTTGATCACTTTTTCCTCTTAAAGGTCCCAGAGCTAACTGATCCCAGGAACACACCAGCCATACTTGTGCTAGGTGCTAAAAATTCCATAAGAGCATCTTTGTCTTCCTTCCTATGTCTGTCATTCCTCAAGACTTACTGTGTCTTTCATTTTTAAAGTGAAAAGTTTGGAAGTCTGCAGAACAGTGTTTCTCTCTGAAAGACAGGCAAATCGGAACTGTGTATCTGCCTCCCATGATACTCATTCTGCTCCAGGTCCCCATTAAGTGACTGTCCTGCGTAGTCCTGCTTTCTAGTTTAAAACTGTGAATGTCCTGTGATAACGGCAGTGCCATAGATGTCTTCATCTGTCTTTCATCTGAAAAACCCATGTGACTTTTAACACTGGAGCTTTGGAAAGCAGGAGAGAGGACTGCGCAAAGGGTCAGGAGTAGTTGAACCAACCAGCGATAACCTGCATATTTGACTGCACGATGGAAGTCTCAGCTGCCGTGTTAATAAGATCACATGAAGATGAGGTCAAGTGAAAATGGTAGAGTTGTAATTTATAATAGGATTCTTAAATATTTAACAGAAGTGCCCACAGCTTGAGATAATTCCTCTTTCATCCTTTTTATACTAAAAGGAGAGAAAATATGTGCATGGAATGAGTTACCACGTATATTGGATTTTAAGCAAATAAATGTCTGAAATCAAATGCAGTGCTTCTGTTTTGCCCTCTTGAACCTGTACTGCTTTCAGCTTTATGACAGTTGTCACAGGATGAAATTTAGTTTGCTGAGGCTGAGAAAATTTGAGTGGTTTTATGCTACACATGAGAACTGAGAATAGAATATGGTGAGAGAGATGCCTCCTCTAAAATCTAGGGCCAGTCTTATAAGGCATTGTAATTTTGCCAGTTTTACAACCATGAAGATATAAAATGCAGAACATACAGAACCAAACACATCAAACCCTAAAACATGTTTTTAAATTCTTGCTCTGTTTTTTCTCCCCTATCTTTTTATTTTCACAGGACTGCTAGTATGAGCCCTACTGTAAGGCAGCACAAGTGTAGTCTGAGCCTGCTCTCTCAGTCGGTGTTCTCAAGTGCATTACTGAGGAGATGAGTGTTGATGCTGTTCTGATGTGCCTTGATGACTTGTGCAGTACAGTACAGAAACACGTGGAACTTTTGAGGTGCTTTGCTTAGGCCTTGTGCTGCTTGAAGGTCAAGGATGTGGCACAAGCTTGGCAGAAGATTGCAGAGGGGTTGCAGTATGTTGTGTGTGGCTGTATTTAGAAACTGAGATACTGTTCAGTAGCCCGTTTTCGTGTAATCCTGGAATTTGGGTTTAGAAAGACTGTAGTCAGCCATTGTTTCAGAAAGTGTTTTAAGGGTAAAATTAGATCTTTCTTACTAATTAGAAAATACAGCTTGGGGTAATATATAAATACGAGATCCATGCAGTTAGTTTGATCTGGTTTTATTTGTATCTCCTAGAAATGCACAGTGGCATGCCAAATTTTAGGAATTTAGTCTGCTGTAGTCATATTGCTGCTCTCTAAACTGGGCATTTTGGCTGCTGCATTTTCTCCGCCCGTCATGTACGAGAAACGGTGAGAGGGGACTGAGAAATCTGGATTCTAATATCAGATGTCACACCGACCTTCTCCAAAATCTTGGGCATATTAGCTGATTTGTTTGATTTTCTGGGACAGAGGTAATGCTGCTTAGCCATCTTTGAGATCCATGGATCAAAATCATATAATAGCTAACTAGACTGTCATCATGACACTTCTGCATCTGCGGCGTGGCGTGGTTAAGTGTCACAGGTGGATAACTGTAAAAGACGCAGTCATTTAGCAAGTGTTTGTATTGCGCTTCAGCACTAAATCTCCTTTTCTTTCTCTTGTACTATCTCTCATTCCCTCTCTCTTTCACTTTGTAAAGTGAAGTAGAATGTCAGCAGTGAGGATCTTTCTGCAAATGCTCTTATCTGAAAGTAAATAAGTTCAAAAACGCAAGGCACGTAAAGTGATGCTGCCTCCAGTGTCATCTTATTGTGATGATAAAGGTCTTACACCTATGAGTCTTCCATTTTCCCTCTACTCCTTGGCACATTTTTCCTTTTCTGTGCTTGTTGGACTTAAACTCTCTGGATAAAAAAAAGGCCTTCTAAAAGACTGTTCTTGTTAATTACTTCTGTGCAAGATTTCTTGAACTTTTGATTCTTTTTCACTTATTGCAGTAAAAAGGTACTGTGTTTATATTAATGGCATGGGCTTAATGGCATGGTAAAGTGAAGGATCTACTATTGGATCCCCAAGGAGACAAGAAAGTTCCCACTGCAAATAGTCATGTCAAATCCTAGGAGTTTTGGTGTTGTCTCTGCATTATCTGTCATTAAGTTTTCTTACGTAAGGCTGTTGCTGAAAGACATCTTATTTTTGTAGCTGAAAGTCAGAGCTTTTACAAAACCAAATAAGAATAATACAACAGTAAATTTTATACAGACAGTTTTACAGAAATAAGGAAAAGTCACGGTTACATGCTTGTATCCTGTGGCCAGATACAACAGCTTCATTCATTTAGTATGTTGTTCAACTAATGGACTCTCTCACATGCTTAGGAGCTATGTAATCAGGGATCCGGTTCTTGGGCAATTTTTATATCTTTGCATTTCTAGTCACTGAAGGAGAATCCAGGGAGCTCAGAGAAGCAGATAGTAGGTATAAAGATCAGAAGGCGGTCTAATGCCTTGTGTCACTTCCAGAAAAGGGAAGGTAACGCTACACCTTGAGCAGTCAGTTCCTTCTGAGGCAAGGAGGGCTGTCAGGAAAAATGCTTTCTTCTGGGTTTGTTTTGTGTCTTCTGGAATTCAGTTTTTGTGAAGTTGTCCTGCTGTCACCAATGATCTACCTTGGTAAATCAGTTATCCCTGCTGTCTACAAAGAACCCAGTCAGTAAAGTGTTTTAAAGTAATGAAAGTACTTAAAATGTGTAATGGAAAGCAGTTGCTTTTCAGATTTGCTGTTCTAAAGGCAAAATTAGACTTTTAATGTTTTTGTAAGATAATAACATTTAAAGTACTTTTAACAACAACAGATTCCTCAAAACACAAAATCAAGATTCAGCATTTAGTATAATAGAGGAACTAGGGTTCTAGTGGTGCTTTTGGCAGAGAGATAAAAAATTACGCTCTGAAAACATTTTCTTATATTCATGCAAGCATAAAGTGCCTATAGATATGTTGTTGGTTTTCCCAGTAAAAAGTGTTTGCACAAAATGTTTTTGTAGCAGACAGTGCAGTTTATTTTCATGTGCTTTCTTGCCGAAAGAGCTGCTTTTGTTTGCTGGTCAGTGAAGTTATTTGCTTTCCCAGGCCCCAAGGGGCCAGATCCTGCCAAAACTATTTCTTCCTCTTTTGAAAATCATTCTTTCTGGTTTTTTCTTTCCATTTGTACAGTCTTATTTCTGTCTGGGTTTTGCTTTGACTTGTGAAACACCCTTCCTCTTTAGCCATCCAAAGATATAAGTTGTCTCTCTAATACCTGTGCCACACTTTAAAGTTGTAATTAATAATTGCCTAATAATTAAAGTTACTTTACTTAAAATTTATAAATTAGTATGGAAAGCATGATTAAAAACTATAAGGTATAGATTTAAAAGGCTGTATGATTTGTATTCTGTAACTGTTTATAAATGGTGGCTGAGGAGAGCTGATGTTTTCAATGTTTGCTTCTTCAGGAAAGGGTTAGGTTTTTCTGTGTTCACCTGTTTGTTCAGGTGTTCTCTTTTCACCCTCACCAGGAAACTGCCTTGCTACCTGGGTGGAACTAAGGTGCTGCAGGTTTGTGGTTACAAAAAGGTTGCTCATAACCATCTCAAAGTTTTAAAATACTTTTGCACAGTTGCCTTGGAATAATTGTTTTTATTGTGCTATAGTAATAACTTGTCATGCTGATGTTGGCTCAGGCATTTTACGTGCTTATCTAATTCCTCTTCCTATGCTTTGCACTTTAATTAAAATGATCTTAACTCCTCTGAGTAGATCACAGGTAGGTCACTCTAGGAAATGCTGACAGATTTTGAGAATGATGTGGAGTGAATGTGTTTAGTTAAAATATCTCCTGAAGGCCTCAAATGCTTTATGTTCTTCCTCTGCTGGGTCGGTGCATGCTAAATTTTCATTAAAAAGTGATCAGAGATAGTTGTATTTAAACACAACCAGATTTTCCTTAGAGACAAGTAAAATGTATGTACATTACACAGTTAGAGGGGCAATTATGCCAGGAACAGAAGATTATCTTCTGCTTAAAGTATTTTAATAGGCAGATGGCAGCTATTAACTTATTATTGTGGGAGGAAGGAATCAAAGTCATAATCAGGGAGAATGATGTTTGCCATGTAATTAAACTATCTAACCAGTGCTGTTGTGTGCAAATGAGAATACTGAGGAACCAAAGAAGCCATGTGGTCGTGCAAGAGTAAATCCTTCAGTTGTGTTGTGGGTCAGGTGGTGCAGAAGCCTTGATAACAAAGAAAAGATGATGGTGAAGAAGGAACGATTACTTGAATAGCCTGACTGATTAAAAAAAAAAAAGCCGCTAAATAATGTCATTTGTATAAACTGAATCACAGTGTGATTTTGAAGATTTAAATAAGGTCTTTGCAGAGTTAAATAACAGATATTGCCAGGAAACTGGAAGTGAGATACTGCAGGTAGAGGAAAAATATGTCTCCTCTTGTGGTTTTTTAATTGCTTCAAAAATAAAGAAGCATAGAGAATAAGCAATGTAGATGAAGTCTGCATTAAGCACAAGGAATGAAGAAGAGTATGTAATGATAATAGTTTGTACCCATTTCACTTTAAAGGTGTTAACTAGATTTAGACCTAGATCCAGAATTAGAAGGCTGCTCAGCTGTGTCCAGGTCTGCATAGAATTATGGAGCATGAACATGTCCTGAAAGGGGAGCAGCAGTATTCTGGTCATAGTTACGTGCTGTACGTGGGAATCAAGGACAGGGGGAGGGTAAGAGAGAATAAGATTTTAGCAATTAAGTTGAATAGGGATGAAGATGTGAATGGAAGTTATTAGCAGAGATGCAAGCATTGGAATACTAGTTTATTTCAGAAATGTACATTGTGTTATGTCCATCCTGCAACAACATCCTCAGAAAATCTTACGTAAGGTCGTAGAAAAGCAAAGAGAACACAAGGGCTGTCTTGTGCTCTCTTTCTAGACCTTCCCAAGGTACTGAAGTTACAATAGGCATGATAACAGACAGGGTGATCTGTATGGAGTAGGGTAGAGGTTTGGGTGATGTTCTTACCGCTGAGTGTGATCTAATGCACCCTCAAGGCAGTAGCAACTTGTGCCATGTGCCTAAAACCTTTCCTTCTCTTATCAATTGGCCTGTCATTACTTGTATCCAGAGCAGCTGTCAGAAAAGCCGACCCTCTGTGGTTCAGGGCTTATCTTCCCTGTTGAACTTCAAGGAGGGAAAAACACACTCTGTCTGTGACGGCTGCCATTTTGGCTGGTATTTGAGGGTAAATCAGAGACCTCAAAGATTGAGACAGTTCAGTGTGACTGGAAGTGCCAGTCTCTGTCACCTGGTCCGATAAATAGCTGACCCTCCTGCAATACGGTCATTTGTGTAACTCAGGCCAACTGCAGAGGCATGCCTCCTGTCTTCAAACCCAACCCAACAGAAGGAAAGGCCAAGAAACATGTTTCTGTGGGAAGTTCATGGGTATCCAGGGCCCTAAACCCCAGATGTCTCCACCCACAGCTTCACTAAGGAAACACATTTCTTTGTAATGGTGTGCTACAGAACACTGAGTGGGCAAAGCCACAAAATTAACGATGCCAAAAACTCTGAAGGCCTTAATGTGGAGCTTAATGTTAAGAGCAGAATAATAAATACTTCGTTACACAGTTCAGGGTGTTTGCAAATAAAAAAAAAAAAAAAAAAAAAAAAAAAAATTTTTGAGTTGAACGGGCCCGGCTAGATGGTGCTATCCTGACTGAGAAGTATTTTGTATGGCCTGTGTCCAGAGAATTAGTGTCACACTAACTCCAAATTCCAGGTTTATCAGAGCAGCCCGCTGCAGCAGTGGCTGCCTAGCTGCAAGGCAATGCGTTTGCAAGAAGCAAAGTGGCACAAATTAGAGCTGCTTTTCAATGTATTTGGAGCATGTGTTTTAACAAATAAAAATTTGTGTTATCTTAAACAAAGGGCCCATGCAAGGGAATACATGGCCGCCTTCTCTGGTAAAATGGATTGCTTATAAATAATATTCATAGAAATAAGCTTTATTTGTATTGGTTTTAAATGGGAATGCAATTGCATTGCAGGTAGATGCATCCAAGAGTAGGTCAAGTTTGTTTAGGGACGCCTGGAGACGGTCTACACTGTCCTATAACCTGCCATAGGAACACAAAAGTGCACTGGTGCAAAGTAGCTAGTCTTTCTTATGAAGGGGTTAAGGGGTATTGCAAACTGAAGCAGGTGGTGCTTAAAAGTTGAGGGGGGAGGACCCAAGACCTTGAGCCTGTGCTGTCAGTCTTGCAGAGAGATGCCCACTCTGAGGAGCATGTTGATACACTGCTGCTTCTTGGTGGCCATGAGCTCTTACATAGACTAACTTACACACTTAAAAACTCTGGGGACAGGAATTGTGCCTCTATCCCAACTTAATGAGTGATTTAATGTTATTGCCAAGCAGTATGCAAAAAGACATTCCTGGTCCTTAAAAACTGTAATCTTTACTCTCCCAATGTGAGAGATTGAGCAGGTGTAGGGGAGGATAATTTGTCCCTTCTCTCTCAGCATTCCTAAATGTATATTTTGGTATATGTAACAATGTCGAGACATTTAATCTGTATTAAAGCAATGGGAATAATGAATTTGAGCCTGAAGAGAGTACATAATCTGTTGTGTGCCCAGTTTTAATTGTTTCCTGTGCATTTTCCCTAGTAAGTTTTCAAGATGAAAAGTGTCACATCTGCCTGACATGTTGAGATAGTTGGAGGGCAGTGTGGGGAAGGCAAAGCAACCTGCTGGCTGCAGCAAGATTTTGCTAATTTTTAAATTAGATTTTTAAAGATCTTGTTACTTATGTGTTTTGTGATCTGAAGGATACGAATTATAGCTACTTGAAGAATTTATTTTTCAATTAAAAATATAATTTTGTCACTTCTTGCAGCACAGATGCTTTGTTGGAAGTTAATTGTGGAGGCTTGTGAGTGTGATTTTAACTATACTGCAGTTAGATTGCTATCTAGTGATATTCTTTTGCACCTGGCTTTAGAAAAGTACAATAAACCAAGCCTTTCTTAGGAGAGAAAGGTTATTAAATCCTGCAATTAAGTTTCAGTGATTTTGATTCAGTGAAGCAGATATGTGAGCTTAATTATACAATTGATGGGATTGCTGTCACTTCTGCCAGCTGAGGATGGGACCCAAGGTGCCTGTCTATTCTGAGTATTAGACAACTGTACCTTCGTGTATTTTTAGTATGAAAGGGTGGGTTTAATAAGTTTGACTGACAACTTCCACCTCTGACTGTCGGCATTGCCACGTCATAGCTCTTATCTTCCCCTACATTGCTTTTTCTCTAGTCTGATTATATATGCTTTATTCCTTCACTTGTTTTATGCAGTCTGATACAGTTTCTAGAGTACCTTATTTGTAGAGAACGACTCCCTTTCTGACTCAGTGTCATCCACTTTCTCATTCCTTATTATTCCATCGTGACTTCATCTTTTTTCTTTTTTTTCTGTTCTGCCTAAAGAAAGAGAGAGAGAGATGATAACCCTTCCACTTGTGGCATCTTTTTCTTAGCCTTGACCTCACAGAAAGTTGTGCAGAATGATCAATAGAAGGCACAGTAAGTGGTACAATACTGTCATTACTTTCAGTATTGACATAATAGAAAGAAGAAAGAATAGACAGAAAGAATGCTGTCTTTAAACCGTTACAAAGCAATTGTTGTGAAATGGATTTCCATAGCTACAGCTTAGAAAGCAATGTCGCCCTTGTCTTCCCCAGGCAGGCAGGATTATTATTTTATACAAAGAGCTAGCTATTGGTTACAATTGATAAGATCATGCCATTTGACATTTCAGATAATTGTTTTGCTTGGAAGATCAGTTCTCAGGTTGAAGCTTGGTACCTACTTTTATTGATAGATACTTTTTTTTTTTTTTACCATGATTGCTATTCTCATGTTTGTCCATTGCACTTCTGTCTTTGGGATGATTATCAAAATCCTTACCAAAGTGTATGGCTTCTCAGTGCAATGGTCAAGCTGCAGAATCTGTTTTCTGCTCGTTATTTGTGTGTAGATTGTATTTGTTCGCTGGCATAGATTGGCAGCTGTGTCAATAGCTTCTGGGGGAAAAATAACAGAGAGAGATTCTCAGTGTATGATTAATTTCTTTTTATTTTACTAAAACAGAAAAGAATTAGCACACTACAACAGGCTATTTATCCAGGAACTTCAAATAAAATTGTTCCTTTGTTTGGAAACCTGCCAATCTCATAGCTATGGATAAATTTATTAATGTCTTGTTTTGCAGGGGTTAAGAGATGGAATGGAAGGCCTTGGTAAGGTCTGTAATGAGCTGCTCCAGGACGACTGGGGACACTTATTCTCAGATGGTAGATTGCATCCCAGAGCTCTTCCAACGCCCAAAAGCTGTACTCCCTCCCTCTCCTTGACACCATCCCTGACCCAAAGCCCAGTGGAGAGAGGAAATGCAAAGACACTTGCCCATCCGTATCTCCTTTCCAGGAGAGCAAACTCAGAGGAAAAGGAAGATTGAGCCCCCATGGTCACAGGAAGCAGAATGTACAATTTTGTTTAATATTTACATTTTTGGTCTACATGACCTGTGTGTCTAGAGTTCTTCCCCCTCTGCACCAAGATGAACCCAGCCTCTGGTTTTATTTTCCAATCCTCTAGTTTTATTTTCCAATCTTAGCTTAAAAACCAACCTTCCTTCTATTCTGAGTTCTAAGTCCTCTAGGAGAAAGGCAGGCTGTACGGTCATTTCTAGGCTCAAGCATTTCAGATTCATCCACAGTTAGAACCAAACACAGAAGGGAAGATCTTCCTTCAAGCAGTTTGAATAATAACTTTGAAGAATAACTTCAGAGTGGAAAAAATAGTACTGGAAATCCTTGCAATTTTTAATAGTTTTTCTGATCAATTTAGTTATTTACTGTACATGCTTCTAGTCCCATTTTTTTCCCTCCTTAATCTCTGTATCCGGCATTAAGACTACATTATAAAGAAGATCAAAGGCACTAATGCAGTGTCTGGACAGTTGCTTTGTTCTACTTACCTTTTCATCCCTTTGAAGACTTGTTTACAAATTTAAATTGCAATTAAGTGTTCTCCAATTCTAAATAAGAAACAGTTCTTTGCTGTTGCTGTTAGCTACAATATAACGACGTGGCAAAAGAAGCTGTAACGTGATTTTGTTTACTAGAAGGGTTATACAATTAAAAGATGTTTTCTCACTATTTGATATGAATATTAGATAACAAGATAGGTGTGCTATTTTTAACTGGTTGAGCAACAAAAAATTAGCAGTAAAAGGGCTTCAATTCTTAACAGTTTTGTTAGAATAAAGGATCATCTATATATTTCTCTGAAATAAATGTCAGACAATGTACGTGAGCAAAGATTTGGCCTTTTTGCCTTTAATTTTGATGTCATTATGGTTTATTCAACGGATATCACTGGTAATAGTGTGGGGTTGGTATTTTTTTGTTTTGGTTTTTAACAAGGTCAACCTACAAAAATTAGCCAGATAAGTAATACTCTAGAACATGATCCTGAGATGAATATGGAGAAAATACACAAAAAGCACCAATTAAAACACCTTCATCCAGTTAATATTCACATACCTGAATGAGTCTAAAAATCTCTCTTGGATTTTATCATTGTATTCTTTGGTTAATTTAAATTTTGTGGAATAGTTACAGATCCTGTAGTTTCTAGGTGTTTTATTTAATTGTCATCCCTACAATTCTCGTAGCAAACATATGCACAGGTGTAGATCAATGCTGAAACAGTTTCTTGCATTTAATCAGATTTAACAGCAGACTGCAAAACTAGTTACTAGTCCCAGCCACAACTTCCACAAACTTTGGGAGAAAACTCAAAAATGCCCATGAAGTGTTTCAGTATGCTGTAGCTCTCTGTACAGTTGTTGTATTATCTTATCATATGAATTTTCCGAAGATCACATTAAATGTGTTCCCCCAGCTATCCACCCCCTACTTTTTCTTTATAAATATCCTGATACGAAGGGTTGTTCGCTCAATTGTTTTGAGTTGGATCCTTTTGTATGATTAGCAGTTCCTAATTACTGATAATCCCATAGTTTTCATATTTCCTGTGTATTTTTATCTAATTATATGTGACAGTAAGTACTAAAACTTTTTTTAAGGTAAAAGACAAATAGCTCTTTGCATTGATTTATACCTACTATTTGCTTTCCCTTACTTTATGGGGGCTTTTTTTTTCTTTTGAAGTAACATATCTCCAGATAATTGCTAGTCTGCCTGTTTGTGGAGGATAAATGAGTTACACATGAGTATATTCTTAGTGTAATTTGTTGTAGGAATAGAAGATTGTATGAGACCATAGGGACCTTCAGATCTCGTCCCCAGCAATCTTAGGCCAGAAGAAGAGGGGCTGTCTGGAAGAGATAATGAGGGAGGTGGGCTGGGTCTTGCATCTGTCTCTGGGCAGAGTCCTGTGATGGCACATCCCAGAGTTTAGTCTTGCTTGAGCTTCTGGTCTGAGCTTGGTTGCAACTGGAAGAATGGAAAGAAGGGAATAAGCAATGAGGACGACTCAGGTGACCAATGGAGTATGAGGGGTGGGAAGTTCATGGAATAGTTTCCAAGATGGCTTCTGCTCCATTGATGCCTCTTTTGTGATTTTTCTGTGGAAGAGAATAGCTGAGCACCAGGCACAGCAACTGAAATTAAATTCAGGAGAACCACAGGATTGACTTAATCTGGGCAAGATGGAGGCGGAGAAGAAAATAGATGCTAGTAAGTAGTGATGTGTGGGCTCTATCCTCATGTCCTATTTGTTAGTGGCCTGCTTCAGTGAAACTTGGAAAACCTTTACTTTAGACAAATGCACGGAGGTCAATATTGTGCTGTTAGTAAAGGACATAAGAGATACAGGACATCACCAATGCAGTGGGTTCTTGTGATGGCTGGTCATCTATTGGATGAAGCTCCTAATTCATTATGGGAAGCTCGCAACACCTATGCTACTAAGTGAAGCAGAAGCTATTCAACCACCCAGCAGCTAAATTGCTATTCTAAATGTGTGTGAAGTTAATTCTTAATTCTACACCTGGATATTGGTATGATTCTGAAATCATAGCAGCTGTGCATCTGAACAATTGTAATAAGCATCACAATTCCATTTTTTCCAGTTTTGTCCACATGTAGAAATAAGACATGATCTTCAGTGTTTCTGGGAAGAGTGGGGAAGGGGATCAAGGGAATGCAGCTTAAATGTGACTCATCCGTGAAGAAGCACATACATACTAGTCAGGAAAAGGAGAAGCATTGGGAATCTAAGACTGACCTCTTTTTTTTTTTTTCTTTTCTTTGCTACCAAATATGCATCAAGATTTTATGTTAATCTTGAAAACATCTCAGCTACTTGTAGAACTACGTTCCCAAAGTGCCCGAACCTTCCATGGCTCATAACTAATATCTGTGCATCTTCAGGCAAAAATGCTGTCTCTCCCAGACCAACTAGCTGTGTTACGTAGCTGGGCAGGAGAGGAAAATGCCTGCCCAGGATTATTAGACTGCATGAGAGCAGTACTTACAGGTGGCTTATATGACATTACTTAAAGTGCACTGGAGGGTGCTAGGCAGCTCCTTGGAAACCTGCCCTTAAAGGATGGCTATGTCATTGTCAGGGACTCGCAGCACTCCCCTCGGTCTGGAGACTCTAGTTCGAAGTGCATGAGATGACAATAGCTAGAGAGAGAAAGCAGTAACTGCAAGAAATGTGCTGCTGCCTTTGCGGCGCAGCACAGTGCAGAGATTACCAGTTGCTCTGAGCAACTGGTATACATGTGATCCAAAGCAGAGGTCCTAGCTCAGGGCTCCAGAGCAGTACGTTATGTTGTCAGCATGCCTGAGCTGATAAGCTGTGCAATTTGGCATGGCTAACTACCAGAGAACAAGTTTGTACTGATGCAACTGTAGTCTGAGTTTTTGAGCTGGTGGATGCTGACCTATATTGTGCTCCATTTCAAATATAGCATTCTAATTGTAACCCCTTTGCTTCTTGTTGCTGCTTTAGCAATGCCATTGACCATGTAGGACTCGACTTTCATTTAGCAGGATTAAAGCATCACTATGTATTGGTCTGGGGAGTATCAGATGTTTTGCAGTTCTAGAATTACTGTGAGTTTCAGTGCAGTGAAGTCAGTTAAGTTTAATAATCAGGAGTAGGAACCCTAGCAGAGTAGGTTCTTTTAGTGTCTTTACTTTTGTGAGCACGCAGGTAAAACTGCTTTAGCTCCCTGCACATAAAACCAGTTGGTAATTTGGCAGTAATGATTCTGACCAGGCATATATATGTCACTTCATATCGAAAACTAAATTAGCCAATGGGAAATGTTTCAGTTTGAAATTTTATGGTCCCTATATTTTGTCACAAGGAGCCTTAACTGGGAGTTAGTAAGTAATAAATATTTTCCTTAATCCTATAAGTTAGGAGAAAGAATGACTAAAATTAATTTTACAGCTTCCCCATACTTTCAGTAAGCTATTGGGAAAACAGGGCCTTGGAATGTTACCTGACCAAATTTGCAACTTCACAAGCTTATTTTAATAAGCAGCTAATGACCATTTGAATACTCTTATTTAAGATAGCCTAAATTTAAATGAAAAGATGTCTTTTTTGTAGAGATCAGCAAATGGAAATCAAGGTGCACAGTAATAGCTATCATATTCCAATGCTGCAGGAGAGATTTGCCTTGGACGTCTGATCTGTATTTTAGTTTCTGTGAGACGTTACAGATAATGTATCTACAGTTGTATAAATAATGACTATGTATAGATATATAATTATCTATATAGATATATTTAATTCCAGGTGAATTGGAACCAGTTAAGTTCCTTCTACCCCCAATGAAAGAAGTGTGAAACTAACATGAAGAGCTGTGTTACCTGCTCAGCTGCAGCAACTGTCATGTATAAACTGAATGTCTGTACAAGCACACAGACGAATGTCTGCATTGCGAAAGTGCAGATTTCTTTTTTCCTGGGTGAAGTACATAATTGTTGTATTTGAGTGTACATGGCAAAGTATAAAAATGCAGTGTTATATTAAAATTGTGGCTTTTAGATGCCTAAATATGACACTCTTATATAGCATAGAAAAATACTTAGATTCTAGGACTCAGCTCTAACCGTTTAGCTGAATCAACTCATCCTTGTGTGTTTTCATGAATTGTTCGATTGTGTGTTTAACAAAATGTGCAGCTAGATTAAACACGCTAAATAGGATCCGACCTTGTTCCTTAATTCTTAAAGAATTACTCGTGGTTAATTCAAGACATATCAGCAATCCCACTGAGCTCTTGCATTCTATTATGCTTCTGTACTTGGTGCATCTATAACCAATGTCTGAAAGGTATATTTCCCAGGCTGCCTAGTTGAAAGGACCCCACAGGGAAGGTTGAGAGGAAGCTGTGCTTCCTGCACAGAGTGGAAGGTGGGAGAATATTCTAGGGACAGCTCCTCTTGCTAGTATTGCTGTTTTACAACCAAAATCACTACCAATTCTTATATGTATCGGTGTGAGTTTCGCTGCAGGTTCCTGTTCTCCTTGGAGACTGCTACACTAACAAGTTGTCTTATGGGTAGGAAAATGCTGATAGCTGAATTTCCTATAGTTTTGTGTCTCGTGGTTGGCTGACTTCCTTGAATCAAGTTAATACTGTAGTTTCTCCTGAGGCTGTGCTGAGCCCTCTTGGGTAAGGTGCTGTAGGAACCTCACAGAAGGTGTCTCCAGTGGAATGGATGCTGTGGTGCTCAGAAGTATGAACTTTGACATTTTTTTCTGTTGTAAAACAGATTTTCTGAATCACCCTTCTTCCCCGTTTGGTTTCCCTGATACCTCATCTAAGGATGAGCTCATCTAGTATTCTCTCTGTCTGTGAAATCACTTTAAATCTTCTCTACCAATGGACTGTTTTCATTAAACTTGTTTTAAGAGACCTCTAACTCTGTTTGAAATCTAATACAGGACTCAGTGGTTATTAGAGGGGAAATAGGGATAGACACATAAATTAAAAAAAAAAAAAATACTAAGAACAAAGTGTAGGGAACCTTGCCTGCGTACTTTGCTGTGCAGTTGCTTGAAATTGTGGGTGCTAAATTCTCTAGGATATAAATTACAGGGACAGAGTTCTAGGTTTATATTCTCAATAGATGGAAAGAGTTGAGATCTCTTCTGCCTCAGGAAGCCTGTTTTCTTCCTAGTGTGTTCAGTTTTTTTATTCCTCCCTTTCCCAAGCTCAAGACTAAGACAGGAGGCAAATTAGAGAAATGGTCTGTGAGGGTAGCTCCAGACACTGGTGAAGAGATCTTTTCAGGTCAGATTCAAGAAATGAGTTTCTGCTAAAGTGGGGAAGAGAGACTGAGACGTTCAAATGACCTAGCCCTAGAAGTGAAGCATACTCGCTATGCTGATAGACCTGGCCCAGGACTGAAGTGGTCAGTCATAAGCGGTGAGAGGATACCAGTGAAGCTGTCTTCAGCAAAGCAGAATGGCAGCAGAAAGTGAAGTCCAGGACTGAGAGCTACTAGGTGTGGCTGGAAAAAACAAGGATCATGAAGAAAAGACAGAGACTGGGAACAGCAAGGGAAGAGTGGGAGACTGTTGCTCGTCATAGTGCTCATGTTGGAAGTTCAGAAGTGAGACTGACTGAAAGACCACCACAGCCCACAGTATGGTGGAGAGATATTCAGACTGGAGCTGTGAGGTGACTGAAGCGAAGCATTTGTGGAGGGACAGTGACCATTGGGGAAGACTCTGGTGGTGGCTTGAGCAAGAAGGTGGAGACTGAAGGGTCAGACTAGATTTTAGAGGACTTGGACAAGAAGCAAGAGATAAGAATTGGGACTGGCAATGGATGAGGTTGCAGAGGATCATGGAGAAGATTGACACGCATGTGCTCTTTTGGAATGGATTGTAATTTCAGTTCAATCTTGAAGTTTGAACTTGACCATTGGGTCTAGTTAAGTGTTACTCAGTCATCTTTGATGATTTTGGCCCATGTTGGCTTCCATATCTAACCGTTGTCCAGCAACTCAGGCCTGTTTACCTAGCTAATCCCAAATTAATGCTGTCCCTTGAGCACAGATTTGCCTTCTTTTTAGGTCCAAGATCGCCTCATTTCACATCTACCCCAGGACTTTCATTAAGGGTTTTCAGCCTTAACCCTGTTGCCCTTAAGATTCTTCCCAGCATTTCCAAGAGCTGTCTTGTATTGCTGCTCCTCCATGAAAAAAGAGACTGCTTTCAAGACCGTGGGGAGTAAGTTTAACCTGATTCCCATAGCAACACTATTAGTCCTCGAACAAATACCAAACAACAATTGTGTTTAGGGATGGAGGGGTGTTAATAAAGGTGTTTTGGGAGTACTCCTACTGCATAAATGTACTTTTCTTTTGTTGTGACTTCAGCAATCTAGGTTTTCCTGGCAAGCTGCTTTTCGGGTAATAGCTATGGTATCAACTACTTCTATATGCTTTCATGTTTTTAGAAGGCTTTGTGCTTAAGGGTGTTGATCTATTCTTGTGTATGGTGCCAGGCAAGGGTTCAGCACCTGTGTTGCTGCTCTTTATTTTCCTGCTCAGGTTGTAATTAACAAGGCTGAGTTCACCACATTGTGCTCTGCAGTGAAGTCAATGGTTTGAATCAAATCAGTTCTGTTCAGTTAAATAGGAGGAAATCCAGGTACACTGGGGGACTCTAGGTAGAAGAAATGACAGAAAGCTGGAGGGAGTTTTGCTTTCTGTATGAAAATACTAAGTACTCAGTTTCAAGATGATGAATACTCCAGACTTGCTGCTTGCAACCTCTATTCCCTATTGCCAAAACTCAACAGAAATTCTCATCTCTGTGTAATAGAGTATACAGGCCTCTGTGGACCTGGGAAAGAAGTTGTTCTATTCTGTATTAATCAGTATACAGATGTCAAGAGTCAGCTGGGGTGGCTGATTACCCCGCTAAAGAACTGAAATACAGGGAAAAGTGTTGTCCCAGATGTAACCTGGAAGAGAAGTTTCTTCCACAACAGAAACAGATTGAGAGCTTTAAAACAAGTTCCAAAGGAGCAAGAATGTTTTCTGTTATGTCATGTTTTGCATTGTTTTGTTTGCAGACAATGAATAATGAGAGGCTATTAATGGCTGGAACCCCAGCAATCATTATTCTGTTTACTGAGTGATTGGGAGATAGGTTATATTTTGTTTCCTCTGTATATATTATGCCAGGCAGGCCCAGGTCTGGCAAACATTTAGGTATGTGCTTACCTTGGTTGTCATACATACTGATCCTGATCTTGGGCACGCAGAAGTAGTAAGTAACTGGAGGCCCAGTATACTTGTTCACCTTTCACAGGTTTAGACTGAGCAATCAAAGTATGCTTCTTTCTAACATTTACAAAATTTAAACCGTAGTTATGGTATTTGCTTCTGCAAACTCTGTACATCTCTAAGGTTCTCAAATTGCTGCAATCAGAGGTACTTGTAAAGCAAATTTGGCTCAGTTATGTACTTCCTGTGTTGCTCAGTGTACTATTCACTCTTCACAACAGTGATCCACATTAACCAGCTTTCTTATTTTGAAGAAAAAGATTTTCTATTTCCATGTTTTCTTCTGTATTGTTAGAAGCAAGGAAGTGCCTCATCAGGGACTAGTGAGGTCCAAGGTGATTGCTTTCTGGGAATGAGTGGTGCTTTCACATATTACATTGCTGCTGTGCAGACATTACCATCTGATATTTCCAATAGCTTTTCAGAAGCAAAGAGGAGCAGAATCCACATGACCTTTAGCAGGAGACGGTTGTTTTGCTTTTCTTTGAGTTTTTTTGGGGTTTTTTTGTTCCTAGTGGGTGAATATTATTTCATTCTTAGATTTTAGGGGAGGTCAGTATCGTAGCTGAAATAATTGATAATGGTTGTCTTGATCTTTTAACTCTTTACTTTAAGGCCTGTTGGAAACCCAGTCTTTGCATGAAGCAGATGAAGATGTGGTCACTGACGTTGATTTCACCAATATGATTTCCGAAGAAGAAAAAGAAGAGTTAAAGATTGAGCTAGCCAAGGTAATGAATTTGAATTTCTGTGAGTGTTACTGTTTCTACTTCCTTAAACTGAAAGATATTAATTGTAGGATGAAGTACCCATCATAAAGGTATCTTTTTCCTTCTTAGTAAAATTATTCTAGATTACAATAATGTGAAGCAATTAATTTCCTTAGATAATTTTTGAAGATTAAATATCTTCTACTTGATTGTAGAGAGAAAGTGAAATATACCTTACCATTTTAGTCAAGACGTGTCTTTGTTTATAAACCTTCCTTTATAAAGAATGAAAGGTGTTCTTCTTATAAGATCTATGGTATTGTTGTTACAGCAGTTGTGACATCTGATGGAAAAGATCCTTTGTGTGGTGCTCAGAGGAAAAGCTGATGATGATGGTTAAAGAAGAGTCTGATGATGATGATCACAGTAATTTCACCACATTTTAGTTTTCTTTGGCACTGGTGTGTTTAGAGAGGGTTAAATTTTTGGTTTGCATTTGTTGCTTGCTTAATTAAAGAACTTCAGGAGATGGCACCATGGAGAGGTTTAGAAATAATACTTAATAACAAGTACATGGCAGGAAAAAGGTGTGAACCATGTGGTCTTTTTATTATAAAGATTAAAGAGATTGTCTAGATATGGTCTACAATGGGATTCAGTTTCAATTACTGCTGCTAAATACCACAAAACCAGAAGTGAAATTCTGAAATGGAAAATGAGAGAATGGGAAAAAGTGGGGGTTTACTTAATTTAAATATGAAGCAAATAATAGAAATCACAGCTGTATGAAGAGGAGGAGTTGTTTTTGTCTTAATTGAAACAATGAATTTTTAAGACAGTAGTTTGGAAACTTCACATAGCAAGAATGACATAACAACCCATTTGAATAGTAGGAAACCCAAATTTGGGACTGTAAGCATATACCCTCAAAATGTAAACTGGCTAGGGAAAAAGCATTCTTTCAGAATTGTTCTGTAGTGCTCTGTGAAGCATATTACATACAGAATGGGGGCACCCAGAGGACAGCTCTCTTGCAGGGATTGATCCCTGTCTTTCATACAACAGAAATACTGAAATTAATATTAAATTGTAAAGTTAAATACTCTAAGTCACATTTGTAATGACTCTCAAGTCATTTACCTTCAGTGCTGATTTAGGTTTTTCTAGTGAAACAAAACCCAAAAGATTGGGTTTTTTTTCTTTTACGTTTTATCAAGCCCTGTGTTTCTGAGTTGCTAGTTAATTTTAACTTCTTTGCTGATCCTGTCACATCTGTAAATGATAAGAAGGAAAGCTGGAACTTTACATGTTCATTTTATCACATAGCAATGAGATAGGAGTTGGGATGTTCATTATTGGCTTTTCATCAGGACCAGAGGCAGTGGGCACTCAGTGAAACACAGGAGGTTCCCTCTGAGCATCAGGAAACATTTTTTTACTGGAAGCGTGACTGTGCATTGGTGCAGGTTGTCCAGGGAGGTTGTGGAGTCTCTGTCCTTGGAGATACTCAAAAGCTGTCTGGGCACAGACCTGGGCAACAGGCTTTAGGTGGCCCTGCTTGGTCAGGGGGTTGGATGTTATGACCTCCAGAGATCCCTTCCAACCTCAGCCATTCTGTGATTCAACTTTTATTCTGATGAAAGGGACTTAAGAGGCAGATGGCAACAAGGAGAAAAAAAAAAAAACAAAACAACAAAAAACAAACCCACAAAACTTCCTGCAACCATCTGAGAATGATATGCCTCTCTCAAGAGAATTACTCTCAAGAGTTTCTGGGCATCCTTCCTGCTTGCTGATTCCTGTGGGAGCAGAGAGTTCTCAGTGGCTCATGATAGAAATGCCTTAATTCATGTACGAACACAGAAGTGAGAAATTGCCTTTCAAATATTGTGAGCTTGGCTGACCTAGAAATTATTTTCTGAATTGCTCACAGCAGTTTACTGGCATACACCTTATGCTTAAAAACAGAATAAAACTGATTATTATGCTAAGAAAGGTTTGGAAAACTTGAATTTAGAGTGAAAAAAGTCTAAACTTAAATGAGGCTTATGATTCTTAGAAAAGACTGTAAAACACATGTAAGACCTTGATTCCTTCAGAAAGACACCTCTGTGGGAATTGACTAATGTTTCCTTTTGAAAAGCTGTTAGTCTTTACTTTCAAGCCCCCTCTGCTCCACCGGTGGTAGGTTTTTCTTCCATGTCCTTATGTGTTAGGTAATATCTGTTTGAGCCTCTAGGAACAAGCACCTTTCTTCTTATTGTTCTGAAAGGTTCAAATCTTCCTTAATGCTGCAGTCACTTGTTATAATGGGGAGCTGTTGTGAGCAGCTGTTGTGCATGTATTTAAACAGAAAAAAATATGTTCCATTTCTGTGTTGTGTATCTGCTGTTTATATTCTCTGTCATCTTTCTCTTCCTCCTTCCCTCCCGACATTAGGAGGGGAGCTAGCACTACTGGTTTCTTGTATACTCTTTTCCTATTCCCCTGCTAGTAGTCTTGTTGTACTGGAAGCTTTTCAGAACGTGGACTAACTCTGTTCTTGTATTTGTGGTCTGGCTAACGCAGCGGGGCTCTGACTCTAATTGAGCCTTGGAATTTCTACAATGCAAGTAAAATGAGTAACTCTTGCAGGAACTTATAACAGTAATTTGAATTAACAGAGGTCAGTCTGACACTTCGGAATAATAGCAGAAAATTGTAGCCTGAAAACTTTACGTAAGGCCAGAAGCTTATTAGCAGAACAGATTTCGTTTTTGTTTTGTGTTTTGTTGTGGTTTGGTGGTTTTTTTTCCCTCCCTCCTCCTCCCTCGGTGTGAGGAACATGGTACAATGGTGGGGGCTGAGGTTTTGAGCTATGTCGCTCACTGCTGTCAGTTGTCCTTCCATTACGCTCATCAAAGTAGTCATTTTCTCCTTGCTGTCTTCCCCGCCCCCATACCTTCACAAAAGCAGCTACCTGGTTTGATCTACAAGCTTTCTAGCTGATGCACAGGTTCTAAGTTCAGCTTTGTGTGTTACTGCATGTTTTTTCCCAGTTTGAGGAAAGATGTGAGTACCTTTTCCTGCAAAGTTATGGCTGATTTTCCCTGATGTCTTTGGGTGCTGTTCACCCAATGAAAAAATTATGAATCAACAGGTACTCAGCCTGGATGTGTAAAATTTGAGCTATATCATTTGGTGCAGAGGTGAAGTGCCTGTTATTTTTTGTGCTATGTTATTCTGTTCACAGTTACAACTACTTTCTTTAAAAGGCTGCCATAGTAATGTCACCGAAATTGGGAAGAAACCTCGTAACACCAATGTAGTGTTAAAAGGCAGGCATTCTTTAATCACGGCGCACGAGAACACGGGGGATAGATCCTCCTCAAGCGTGTTCCAACTTGTACCAAAAATCACATATTTTTATACATATCTTCTGCTAAGTCATGATCATACCACATCATTATCATAGAATACTTGCTATTCATTCCTTCATTAATATTCATTACCTTCTAACCTGATTGGATTCTTTAAATATATGATATCACTTTTAAAAATAATCATTGGTCATCTTCTCTAAGACCACTAACTAACCTAACTGATTACGTGATCTCCAAATCACAATGAGAAAGGTACATGGGATTCTGAGCAGCATCACTGGTGCATAACTCTTAAATTACTAGATACAATTCCTTATTGTCACAAAGCTTTAACAGAACATTCTTCACTATACCACTAAGTTAATCATTACTTTAAAATAGTATGGATTCAGTTATGTTCCTATGGTCACACAGCACACAATATTCTACTATTCTAGTTAATTCCCTACCTATCACCTTGGTTACAGTAAGGTGCTCACATTTCCTTACAAACATTTTATGCATTTTAGTATACATGTTCTAGTACTTAGCAATTTTGAAAAGGGGAAACAATCCCATAACAATAACTAATTTACTAAATACAATAGCTAATCAAAATTTAAGGGTCCTATGGATTGGCTTCATTGAGACACAGTTTTTCTGCATGTTGCCTGTAACTTTCTTTGTGTCTTCAGTCATAAAAAGGAGTATGTGAAAGAACAGTATAGAGAAGATGCAGTCATGTGGTTTGATTATGGGTTTTTTTTCTGAAAGCCAGTGAAACGAAGGAAAAGATGATTTTCTTCCTCACAAAGTGGACTTCATTCTGTTATCAAGTACCCCCTCATAGTTGCTCTTCCCACTAGTGATACAGCTGATCCTTCCTTATTACATTTTTTTGTCTGTTACGTGTTTTCCAGCTTTTCTTACAGGATGTAGCTACGCAGAGAGTTGATGCTCAGTTCTAGCACAGGCGGGCAGATGCATGCTGCAGTCTGGCTGCCACGGTGGTACCTGTGGTGAAGTGTGTGAGCCTGCCCTGAGGATCCAGGGTATTTCTGAGCCATGGTTCCACAATGTGAGAAGTTTTGTGGCACTGCCCTTTCAAACTTTCTACCCCTACTATTTTCACCTGCGTGCCTCCTGGCTGGTTTCGGCAGCTGTGCTGAGGGCTAGTGTGACGCAGCTGTGCAAGGGTGAATTGTGGTGGTGCAAGTGAAGATGGGTGTCCCAGCTCACAGGGGCCAGTGAGAGTTCCTTCGGACACCACTGGCTCCACGACCTCCGTGTCAGTGGCTTTGCTGTAGTTGCCTGCTCCTTTTGAAGTTTTTGTCAGCATATTATCACACTGCTGGTGTTGGTTGCGTAACTACCTTTTTGTTTCTTTAAACAATACCTGACAAAGCCTGTCCCTCAGATGGTTCTCACTCCTGAACAGCCCTGCCTGCCTTCCTTTCAGCAGTGAAGGTATGCCTGTGGTACATATCACAGACCACAACCGTGATGGGTGTAGTGCTTGTGCTGCTTTAATTGATCACTGCCTTCTGCTCTTCTCCATTTCCAGCAGCTTTTTCCTGCCCGCTGTGCTGTCCCCACACAGGTACTTGCATACCTCTCCTCACTGGATCTGGGAACTGACCTGGCTAAAAGTAGCCCTTGTTTTTTCTGTGATGACTTTTACCTGGTTCAGCTCCCCCAGTGAGGAGGGCTGTGCAGCTAGGCCAGGGCGCTGCACATCTGGGTGGTGTAATGGTAGGGAAAAAGGATGCTTAATCTAACTTAGAAGTACACATTTTAACTATGCTGGCTTCTGTTTTCTGTTGGGGCCCCTTAATATTTTGATTGCTTACTGACTTGATCTTTAAAACAAGCATAATAAATACTCAATTTGCTATTCAGCTTACTGTTTGACCCATTCATCAGTATTGTTCCAACCAATAGCTGAATCTTTCCACCTCCACGTTTTACATAATACTGTGTGTATTTCAGAATATAGATAATACCAACTGACATAATTTTTTATTGATAGTAGTTTATCCAAAATGCTCCATTTTACTGAATAAGTACTTTCTGGTTTGTTTTTATGAGCTGTTTTGTGTCTACTGGAAAAAATGGAAAAGGTTATATATTAGAGAATTACTGGGGTGGTTTGTTTTTTTCAGGCATCCCACCATCTTAAAAGGATATTCAATCCTCTAAAACATACAGTTTTCCATAAAATAATCAAAGAAGGCAAAACAAGAGAAAATACTTTTTTGTGTTTGTGTGCTGGACTTCACTGTCCTTTTTCCATATTATTTGTCAGTCCAAGGTTTCAGAGAGTCTTCAATCACTGATATCTGAGCACTTGAGGGAGGCTTTATATCTTCCATTATTTTAAAATGATGGAACTTGAGGAGGATTTTGTCAAATCAAAACTAGACTCTGATCTCTAAAGAAAAATAATTTATTTTTCTTTATAGTCAAAAATGTTGTTCATACTTACCCCACTGAGCACATGGTTAATGCTTGTTCAGGGCTTTACAGCTTTAGGTATCTATCCAATGGAACAGATGGAAAGTAATTTTAATAGAAGCCCTGGAATGTTTACATATCCAGGTACCTAATGATCAGCCTAGTGCTAGCCCATATGGAAAGCATTAATGTTTAAGTACATGTAAGCATCCTGGTGTCGGTTTAAGTTAAGTTCTTTAGCAGTGTTACTCAGGCAGACTTATGCACTGAGGGGTTTGCTGTGGGTGGGAAACAACTAAAGGGAGCTCTGAACTGCCGCCTGAGGAGCGCTGAAGTTTGTGATCTCTTCTTTCTGTAAGCATTTAACCAGTTACCCTCTTAGAATAGAAACTCATGCTGCCTCTTGACAGCATTTCATTTGCAGGTTAGGAATATAGTGGAGCGTAAAGGACATGGGAAGGAATAAAGCAATGATGGATTGTTACGTATTCTACCAGCGAAGTGTTGCTATCACAGGCATTGGTGAATACTGGTATCTTCTTCACTGAGGTCATGATTTTGGCTTGTGTTCATAGTCTTGCTTAATTCCTGAGCTGCTTGAATAATTTAGATAGCAGGTAGTGTGACAAAAGGGAAACTGATAGCTGGGGGATTAAAGGGTGAGACTTTTCAAGAGCAATGAGCTTGCAGCCCGTTTTACAGGGAAGTAGAATGCACAAGTGTGTAAATAAAAATAATGCTGGTATTGACATCCTAAACATACCCCTGGAGGTCAGCAACTCATTCTGCGGGTGCTTGTCTCGTTCCCTGCAGCCTATGGAGTTAAATCACAGGGAGACTGTGGTTCCAGGGAACTTAACATATGGTAATCAGATACAATACCATACGTTATCTTATTAACATATGGAGAAAGGAACGCAGTTGGTAAGGGAACTTCTAAACCTGAAGTGAAAAGCAGCTGCTCTGGTGTCACTTGCCCTTGTTAGCTTCAGTGCTGCTTGTATAATTGAGTTAGGAGGCTTCCAGCTGAAGAATGCAAACCCTGTTCGCAGGTGTGCTGCCCAAGGGGGAGGATCCTGAGCTGGTGGCAGGCTGATTCAGCAGTCCCTCATGTCAGTCAAGTGTTGTGGTCCCTGCCTTGCTAAAACACTGGCTTGGTTTAAATGTTTGAAATAATGTCCACTGCAGTGGGAATTGTATCCCTCTGTTTGGGCTGAATGGTGTCTTTACAGCTTCACACAGTTTGCTTAATGACTAGGAGTTCTGAAAAGACTAATCTGCTCTGTTTTCTGAATGATTCTGTCCTTTGTTCTGAATGATCCTGTTCACTCACGTTAATAGTCCATCTGCTATATATTTTTATTTTACTATTTTGAAATACGTAGGGCCTAAAACATATAGATAAAACTATGATGATGTGACAAGGATGTAACTTTGATACTCTCGAGTCTTATATTATCATGTGATTTGGTTTCATTTTTTTAAACTGCCCCTAAGAATTTTCATCTATTTTTCTCATGAGTGGAAGACTAAAAAGCTGCAAATATGAAGTTAAAAGCCTGTGGATTCAAAGAGAGATATCCGCCTGAATTATCCAGTCTTCTCTTGTTCTGCCCATTCCCATTTTACTAGTGAATGGAAAGCTGATGTTAGAGACTCCTAATGCTCGAAGGCAGATCTTGGTCAAGTTGCTCAATAGTTAGCTCCTTACTGGACAATTCTCTCCTCTTATCAGATGCATGTGTATGACAGTGCACGTAGGTGGCATAGTTTGAGACATTCATTTAACATAGTGTCAGCTCTGTTCTGACCATGTCTTTGTGATCTCCACTTCAATTTCTCTGTCTCTCTAGTCACCTACAGAAAATACAAGTTTATGTGAGAATCATTGAATCTCTTCATATCGTATGTGTTTATTATTCTGTGGGAACAGGCTAACACCTTTCTCCTTCCTCCTCCCTCTTTGTGTCTCTCAGCTAGAGGATGAAATTTCAACTTTGCGGCAAGTGCTAGCAGCCAAAGAAAAGCACCTGGTTGAAATTAAACAAAAGCTTGGCATAAGTCTGATGAATGAGCTGAAGCAGAACTTCAGCAAAAGCTGGCATGATATGCAGACCACTTCTGCGTGAGTACAGACCTTGCACAAATTCATTCTTATATGTTATGTAGCATGTTGGGGGTACTGTCTTGATGAGCCTTGGTGTGAAATCTAGCAATTGAAATACCTGCCAGGGGGAGTAGATGGCAGGGACAAACATGTCAAGCTTCTCAAAGCAAGGAGACCTGGAAAAAACCCTTCGACAGCAGCAACGTGCTTTGCTGCTGTGTCTCGCAAAATCACAGCAACTAAAACTGTTGTGGCACTCAGACGGTTATCTTCCTGTCCCATGACACATTCCTAGAGAGTCCTTACTGAGGAGAGAAAGAACCTTTTTTAATCTCAATATATTCTATTTTTCAACTTCCAAAAGAATCAATTACCAAAACGTTAGCAGCTATTTAAAAAAATAGTACCATCACCTGAATTACAAAGAATAGTGGCAGGATTGGTTGATGTGTGACCCTGTTTAATTCCTGCTTTTGGTTGTCCAAAAGAAACAAACAAAAAGTGTTGGAGTAACTGTACCATCTTTGAGGTTATCATAAGTCCTACATACGGCGAGTTTTTTGTTATTTTCCAGCAGCGTGTTCTTAGGTAAGTCCCTGAAGCCTCTCACAGCCTTGGTTTACTACTGTGCAGAATGGGTAACTACTTCACAGGTGTTCAGTGAAGATCGCCTTGTGTAATGTATAAGCAGCTTTGGGTTCCCAGGGTGAAAGGTAATGCAGAAATGTGAACAACTGTTACTCCACTCCTGTTGTTGAAATTATTTTTGAACCAGACCAATTATGCAGTGGAAGTCTATAGACTAAGCCAGTTGCTGCTTTTCAGAAGGGTGCCTTTTAAAAATGCACCAGTTCTTGGATAAGGGAGCAGGGGAGGGGGGTTATTTGGGCTGCAGCTTGCTGTCAAGAACTACTGGTGCAAGTCTTTCACCTAACATAAGGAAGAAGTTAAAAATACATATATGGACATAGTAGTAAGACCTGTCCTGAACCTGTCACAAAAAAATGTTCAAACCCAGGATAGGTAGTGTTACTTGTAAGCATCAAACACTTCCTCCTCTATATCTCTGATGGAGCATCACTGAGTGAGATGGTGAATAAAACTATGAATTCCAAAGCCCTAGGAAGGCCATGATAATTACTGACGGGCCGGTCTCAGCTTCATAGTGATCTTTACACTTACACATATGAACATACCATATTCCTCTAAAATTTTTTTGAGCTGAATTAATAGCAACATCGGTAGAAGGAACCACCCACCTTTCACCAAGTGCTGTCCGAAAAGTTATTTAAATTTTTTTCTTTTTCAACTGACAACTGAATTTGACGCTTTTGGGGAGAAGCAAGAGTGAGCTCCTCAACAGAGCTGAGCTGGGAGTTGACAGCAAGGCAGGCAGGGCAGTGGCATCACCCATGAAGGAGCAGTCCCATTGTACCGGAGCAAAGAGAGCAGAGCAGGTCCAGTGACAGTAAACAGGGTCAAGTGAAGAGTTCAGATCTCCAGGTGAGTCTGTAGTGATGAGCCAGGTCCAAGGTCAAGCCACGTAGTCACATCTGTGACTCAAGATCAGAGATGTACCTGTCCAGATACAGGCACCAGTAACATATGTCAGGCAAGGACCAAGGGCTTAAATGCAGTCTAAGCTTTAGTGTAGCTCACAAGCGAAGCAGGGAGGACTCTAATAAGGCTTCTCCCAACTCTTTCTCACACAGCACTGTCACCACAGCCTTACCCAAGGTTACACAGTTGTTCAGTGTTAGAGCTGGCCTTGAGCCCAGGTGGCCAAACCCGTGGGAGCAGTGGGGAAGAGTTTGCAGTGCCTCTTCGTGCACTCAAGGCCCTGACAAAGACTTAAAAAAAAAAAAAAATGTAAAAATGTACATTTTTACATTAGAATAATCATTCTTTGTATTTTATTTAAAATCAAATAAGGCATAAACCCCTTAATAGGAAATGTAGTTTGTATGTCTACTTTCTTTAACTTTTGGACAGTTTCTCAGCTAGGTCCTATTTCTCATGACATGTCATTAACAAGGGCACCCATGCTGGCTCAGTGAGGATGTCTGGCATGTGCTAGGAGAGCATAGTCTAGAGACACTGAGCTTTAGAAGAGAGGAGAGACACAAGACACCTGAACTAGAATTACTGGGAGACACTAGCAAAATTTTGAAACGAAAACTTAAATTTTTACTTGAAATTTGATAGCAAATTTCAAGAAAGCTTTTCATTTTCCCTTCATGATGTTGGCATTTTCCACAAGGATAGAGAGACTTAGGAGACTTTAAGTAGAGTTTCAACAACAACAACAAGCCATTAGGTGATGAATGTCCACAGGTAGTTATGTGGAACTGAGCAGCAGGAGTCCGTTTGTGCCTTTGAAAATCCTGATGTCCTTGGTCCAACTGCTATATAATTCTGGCTGATGCTCATGCCAGTACACTGATGCCAGTACAAATCATGGTAATCCAGCATTCTTCAAAATGGGTTTGTTAAGTAATAAGGTGATTCATTGTTGCTACACCAAAATAGCAATGGGATGGCATTACTCACTATGATTCTCTGATTTTGTAAGGATGAAAAGCCTGTTTTAAAAAGTAAATGTTCAAAATATTTACATGTCTGTACTTTGGGCTTCTAAATCCACAATTAATCATTTTAAATTTTAAAAAGACCTGTTTTTAAGGAGGCAAATTTTGCTTTCATTCTGTCTTACTGGGTTTTGTAGCTGCTTTTCTGGAAGTTAAAACTGCTTTTCTTTCATGGGGAACTTTTCAAAGCCACAGAGAAGAATTAAGCATCAAATTTTTGTCCTCTTATTGTTAATAATCTTTTTAAGCTCTCTATTTAGGGATGCATTCTTAGGGTTAAAGTGGACTTGGAGGCAGAGGGGTGGGCTTCTCTCAGAAAAGCGTGTCTGAACAACTAGTTAAGACTCATGACCTAACTCACAGGATGGATGCCACCTGGAATGACTAAATTTAAACTTGAGATTCTGACTGGTTTGAAGCATTTGCATTTTAAATGGTTGGCTTAAGAGTTAGCCTGAGCATGAGCATGCTTGACATGTACATGTCAGAAATCATCATTAAAGGACTGTTATGAATAAAAAGAAAAAAAAAAAAGTCTCATTTTCCATCTACTCTTCATACTGAGAAAAGCTAGAGCTGGAGGTCAATGGGCTGATGTCCTCCATAGACTGAAGATTCTGTCAGGCTCAATATACAGTTCTGTACAATGTCTGTTTCCTTGTCATTAATTCATGCTTTAAGGTATGCAAAAGCAATTCTAACTACCTCTAGTAAGACATTACATTTGCAAAAGTAATGTGCAGCTTTTTTTGCACCAAATCAGCTTTTTTAATATCAGCTTTGTTTTTCTCTAAAGAAAACCTGTAACATTGTTTGCATTTTTCAGCCTTGTATGAAATACACCTGGAAGTCATTCACTTATTATGATAACCAGAATGATAATGCATTTTTCAAGTTCCTTGTTCATTTCCTCTGCTATTCTTCAGTGCACTGATTTTTAGTATAATCTCTGTGTTGGGGAAGGCAGAGGGTTCTACATTAGAGGATATCAGTAACTAGAGAGCAAACGATTGCCTTAAGTTTAATTTGCTTTCATGGTGGTAAGGCATCTTGGCAAGGCAAGGTAAGGCAACTGGAACGACTTCCCCCACACACCTCTTTAAAGATCAGGTTTCCAGTGAATAGAGGTGGGTGGGTATTCAGATAGCTTCTAGCAATGCAGTTTTCTAATTTTTATTTTAAACATAGATAATACATTCTTATTTAGAAGCTAGAAGCAGGGTAATGTTGGCAGAGTTCAAGGTTATTTATTTTAGCTTAAGAAATCATTAAAAATGTCTTTACAGGGATATTTACAAAGACGATAATTGAGCTGTTCTAATTAACATTTTGCTACAAAGTAAAGGTTTTACGTAACCTGAATGCAGTACGTTTACTTAGTTAAAGCTCTTTGGCGGTGCTTCAGTAAAGTTCCCACAGCTCTCTCTAGCCTACTGTACTTCAGATTTTCACTGCATAGTGCAGTAAGGTGAGAAGGTAGCTTCTGTAAAGGTTGATCTAGTTTTATAAAGAATCACAGAATAGTTGAGGTTGGCAGCGATGTCAGGAGACTGTCTGGTCCAACTCCCCTTTCAGAACAGGGTCAGCTAAAGCAGGATGCTCAGGACTATGTCCAGTCAAGTTTTGAATATCTCCAAGGATGGAGACTCTACAGCCTCTCTGGGCAACCTGTTCCAGTGTTCAATTACCCTTTACTGTGAAAAACCTTTTTCTTTTGTTTACATATTTCTTGCATTCAATTTGTGCCCATTGCCTCTTGCACTTCCACTACATAACAACTGAGAAGAGTTTGCCTCTATCTTCTCTACTCCCTTTCATCAGGTTATTCATACACATTGATGAGATCCTCCCATTAGCTGTCTCTTCTCTAGGCTGACCAGTCCCAGCTTTCTCAGACTTTCCTCATATGGCACATGCTCCAGTCCCTTAAGTCATTTTTATGGCCCTTCACTGGACTTGCTCTGGTATGTCCATGTTTGCCCTGTACTGGGGAATGCAGAACAGGACCCAGCACTCCAGGTGTGGCCTTAACCAGGGCTGAGTAGCAGGGAAGGATCACCTCCCTCGACCTGTAATCACTCTTCCTAATGCAGCCCGGGGTGTCGTTAGCCACCTTTGCTGTGAGGGCACGTTGCTGACTCACATTCAACTTGTTGTCTACCAGGACCCTAAGGTCTTTTTCTGCAAGGTTGTTTTCCAGCTGGTTGGTCCCCAGCCTCTACTGACTCATGGGGTTATTAATCCCAAACTGCAAGACTCTGTGTTTCCCTTTGTTGAACTTCATGAGACTCCTGTTGCTGCATTTTCTTCAGACAGTCAAGGTCCCATGTAATAGTATTCTTCAATACAGTTACAGAATTGCATTGCATTATATACGGAGAAGATTACAAGGGTTAATTTATCCTCCTCACCAGTCCCTCACGTGAAGCACTAAGGATATAGAAACACAAGATACCTTGGCCTGTGCTTAGCATATATGTTGTAACCATGCTCAGCTTTTGTCTGTTCCTCAGCTTTTAATTTGGTGCTCTTCTGTACTTCTCTAGAAGAAAACTGGTAGGATGTTATAGTGTTGTCCTCTCCAGAGATATTTTGGTACTATTGAGTTCCTAAGGAGCAGTTGTATCTATAAAATTACCCACCAATAACCTCATTTCAGCCTATAGTTCCCAGAAGCTTCTTTGTTCATTCTTTGATGAAATGCTAGCAACTGTCAGAAGGCATAAGCCTCTTCTGTTTTAAATGGGTAACCTTTCAACCCATGGATGGAATATTAATATATCTACAGAGATAGCTTCTAGGGAGATGAAAATGGTTGGTTTTGCTACTACCCGCTCCCCTGCTCGTGCGCCCCCCCCCCGCCCCCCCCAAACAATACTCTAGATGTTCAGACCACCGTAAGCAGGAGTTTTACCATGGCAAATGAATTATTAGAATAGCTAAAAAGTTAAAGAAAACCCATCCTCTCCTTGAGGGCTGTAGTAGTGAAATGTCTGAAAGCCCATCTAGTTAGAGATTCCAGCCAGGGACTGGGAAGCCTTTGATGTGATGGAAAGTGGACCTATGCAAGACTGCCATCCAGGATAGGAATCTCACAGAGCTGTTTTCAAAATGACTTTTCATCTTTTGCTCTCACAGACAAAAATTGTCACTTGTTTTAGAAAGCGAAAATCTCATGAATTAGAGGCAAGAATTAAGAGAACTCTAAGTGCAAGCTGTAAACAGCATGTCTCCTAGACAGTGCCTGGGGCTTTCTCAGGCGGTGGCCGTCCCTTGAAGCCTTACTAGGAAGGTTTCAGTATGGCTCTGCTCTTCCATGTAATACTTAGCTGAGATTTGGGACAAGAGCATTCAACATGGACTTGGCCTTTCCTTCCAGAGACAGAATAAGGCTTTCTTCGTTGACTACTAGTTGAAAACTATGTGAGCAAAATTAGTTCTGCTGATAGGGAGCCTGAGGACAATTGTATGGGTTTCCACAAATAGTAGGAACTTAATGTTTTGTAATTCAAATTTCTGCCAGGTGATGAGAAAATAGAAAGTAATAGTTGCGCTGCATGTGTTTTGGACTTAGAATCTATGCTACCTGCAGTCTTCCTTAGTATAGCTCTAAATATATAGTAATGTGTTCCAGAGGTTCAGAATTTTCTTGGGAAGTCAGATATAATTTGTGGACAACCACAGCCCTACTGTGACTTTCAGGAATTCAGTATACTGTGTTCCCACACACCTACTTGTTATGAGTGGTAGTAAAAGAAATGTGGGTGTTTCTGTTCATTGCCATGTGTAATCACCTTTTGACATTTTCTTCTGTATATTTGCAAGTAAATGTAGCAGTTGTGTAAGTGAAGAAATAGGCGCGTGGGCTTTAGCAAGCATGTTACCTGTGTGTGAGCTTGTGCTATATGGAAGTAAAGGGAGCCTCTCACTTCCACTGACTTTGTCTTTTGGGTCAGATTGGGCAATGTTCATGCCTTCTTCAAAGACAATTTTTTTGCCGCTTTTCCACATGTATCTCTGGCCTTGAACTTGGAGGGGTGGAGTAATGGGAAATAAAGTTGGAGAAAGGACTTTGAGAAGCTACCTTAGCCTATTCTCATTGTCCCTTTTCTAAAAGACGTATGTCTGCTTGTTTACACCAGAAGCTTCAGCTAATGGAAATTCCCCAGCAATGTCAAGTGATCTGTTCCAGATCAGCGAACATAGTGTTAGTTTCTCAGGGAAGAACCCGCTGTAATTATGATTGTGCACCAGAAAATATATACATATATATTAATAGATATCTGTATGTATGTATATCTAACTGTAAGGAGGGGAGGGGATGCCTGAGTGTAAACTGGAATCTCTGAAACGAGCGGGATTAAAAACATTCAGGAAGGGGTCAGTGGAAAGGAGACAAGAAAAAAGGGGAAGGGGGAAAGGAAAGGGGAAAGGGAGAAAAGGAAGGAAAAGGAAGAAGAGAAATGAAGCAAAAGGAAAGAGAAAGAAGGAAAGGAAATGGAGGGAGGAAAGGAAAGAAAGGGAGAAGACGAAGGAAAGAGGAAGGGGAAAAACAAAGGGGAAGAAAGGAAAAGGGAGGCTGGGATATGTTTAATGTATGTAATTTTGTTGATCTAGTGTACAGTGCAGAGCCCACAGACAGTGTTATTGGCATAGTTTAAGGTGTGATGAACTGTGAAGTTTCAGCCTGGAATGTCTTAAGCTCATCTGTGTTTAAGCCAACATATTGTGGCTTTTCTACCTGGAGATTAACTGTACCACAACTGCTCGGTTTTCCCCTATTCCATGCTGCATTGCACAAACAGTGCCTTTCACACAATTGTATCCTCAGTTTTTCTCAAGGTTTTGAAGATTACAGTGCAGGACGGCACAGAATATTTGTCACCTTTGTCTGGCTCTTTTCCTGACCCGTGACTCTCTCCAGCCTACTGAACAGTCGGCTTCCGTGTGCTGCGCGCGGGTTGCTGGCTGCAGGCAGGTCCCCTGCAGCCTGCAGAGGTTCGGTTCCCTCAGCTCTGCCCTTCCTCTCTCTGTAGGAGAGGAACTACCTGGGGCATACTTCCTTTGACTGATTTAGGCGTATGTACCCATCCAAGCGCCAGCACAGTTTCAGTTGATTCTTAACGTACCTGGCAAAGGGAAGAATATCTAAAAAAAGTACACCTGTCATTGTTTGTTTTTTGAAGTTGGAATGAATTTCAGGTAAGCATTAAGAAAAAAAAAACAACCGCACAACAGCTTAGAGTTCATTTGCGGGTAAAATGGCAATACAAATGCTCTTAGAGAATGTTTTATGTACATGTTATCTGTCATTCATGTATGCATTTATTTCATTAGTAAATGCTGAGCCCTGTTTTTCACAGAAAATTGACAGAAAATAGTTTACTAGCTCAGAGTTTCTCAGAGACCCAGATGCTTTACATTGATTCCAGAAATGTCAATCTTAAGCTGACTAATGGTATGAAAACTAAAAAGAAGAAAATAGGGCATGGCTTGTGCTGCCAGGCTCTGCTCTACTGTATGGTCTTGTTGTTAATTGTTTGCATTTTGTTGCATCTTATGTAAGCTTTACCACAGAACAGGGTTTCCCAAATGGATTAATTTTGCCAGCAAGCATTGATGGAGAGGCACAATGCTGAACGAAGATGTACTAATTAGCAGGTGTACTAACTTTACAGAAGCTGAATTAAAATTCTTTATAATTTACTGTAGTAGGTCAAATGTGCAGCTTGCCATGCAAAATGTGAATATATGTAGCCTACTTCTGTCGGCAGTGCATATACTGCATCTGTGAAAGAAGGTTAGATTTAACTCCACCATGTGAAGGGCAATTCTGTACTGAGTTGAGATGAGATCAAATAGCATGCAGTATGATTATCCTGTGGATGATGTTGGTCATCTAAACATCTAGTTCTCTGACCTTTCTATATATCTGCTGCCTGGCTATACTCTATATGAAGCACTATTTCGTCGCATGTCATGTTTTATGAAACAGTATCTTTCATTTGCTTTTGCTGGCTGTAAAAATCAGCGAGACCTGGTTGCCATATAATAGTACAACCTAAATACAGTACATGAAACCGTCAGGTGAAAACGCAGTCAAAATATGCTGCAAATCTACTTTGCCTAATTAGTATGTTACAGTACTGGATGTGTGAGTTGTCTTTAAAGCTTCTTTTAAATGTGTTGGGCGTATTATCAGAATATAATTGCAATGTCAGCATATTTTATGATAACCTCTAATAATCAGTTTTATATACAATTGCTTTTGTTAAAGAAATACCCTATTTTCAAAACCAAATTGGAAGATGATGGACGAAATTCTTAGGTGAATATCTTGCAATAAGGTATGCAATAATGACACAGGTGAGTTTTATTTACAAGTTTACAACTGTGGCAGCAATTCACATACCATGTTTGTTTAATCTTTCTTGTCTGTGAAATACATTATAAATATTTACTGTTAACTGCTAAGTGAAAATCGTGGGATATGACCCTTGTTAGCCACTACCAGCAATTCTTCTGTGCTATGGAGTACGTTTAGATGCCACAAAACCAGAGAAGGCATTTCTACTCTAACTGCGGAAATCAAGTAGCCTATTTCTACTTTTACTAAAGCTGCTGAGCATCTGGCATAATGCTGTTAAACTCAGGGAAGTTATGGTGACTTTTTTATTAGTAGAAGAAAGGTATAGAGCCTAATGATGTATTTGCGTAAAAATGAATGCCGTGGGCCAGATGGAGAGTAGTATTTCTTGAATCTCTGTGTCCTGAATTCTCCGGGTTGGTTTCTGCTGGATCGTTTCTGCCTTAAGGTTTAGGGTCACTGACCTTATTTCAGCTGATGGCTCACTGCCTGTTGAAATGCTGTCACCTGTCCTGATGAGCTGAGTGGTCAGTACTTGCCCAACGATTGCCAGCAGTGGCTGCTCAAAGGATGAGAGTGTACGGCTTTTGTAGGTGACTTAGCATGTTGGAGCAGTTGGTGGTGCTAGGAGGGTTTAAGCCATACGTACAGCACTTTTTCCAATGAATAAATGTTAGTAGGTCTTCCCTGAAATATCCAACTTTATTTCTGCTCTTCAAGGTTTCTGAAAACTATGTAAGCTGTTCAGTGCATTGAAACAAAACTGCAAGCTGGTGTGTGTTACACAAGGATATGAAAATTGTTGGCTGAGATTATTAATGCTACATGCAATTGAGGTGATTCCCAGAAGTCAGAGAGAATATGTTGGAGATCATTGTTACCGGAGTGTTTGGCAAGGTATCAAATGAATGCTGTAGATGTGACATAACTATGATGGTAAAAATATCTAAGCCAAAATACTGTGCTGTATATCAATACCAAACATAACTAACTACTGTTAAGTGCTCTGTGTAAAGATAATTTATTCATGGAGAAGGCATAGTGATATGCATAATGCTGGAGAGACAGGGATGGGGGGGCTTGATTTTTAAGCTAACTATCAGTGAGCTGTACTGAGATGCACATTACTACTGTTTCTTGGTCTCTGCTGACAGGTGTTGCATGTTGCACTGCATTTTTACCTGTGTTATTTTTGTTCCTTAAAGCTCATCTTCAGCATTGCTGGGGGGGAGATTCATGTCAAAGGTCATTTTTGCTGAGGTTGGTGCTGAAAAAAGACCAGTTGTGTAACAGTCTTAGCTGGATTTACACTGTTATGTAATGTCAAAAGCATTAGGAACGTAAATGTCCATGTCTTCCTTGCTATTGGAAATACTGGGGAGGATGTTGGGTTTATGGGATTTACAGAGAAAACACAATATTGGTTGGAATGCCAAAATCAGTGTCATTTCAGCCAATTCCCAGAAAGTGTGTTCTGACCAATGAAATGTTCAGAAATATGTAGGGGACTCTAATGCTTCTCAGTTGAAGTTGAGTCTGCTGTGTGGGGTGTTTGGGACTATTCTCTTAACAGTTTTATGCAGTGTGAGGAACCTGCAGCAGAAAGGTAAGATATGGAGATGGTTTTTTTCATAAAGCTAAATAGGCCTGTGAATAAAATGAACTCCAAGGTGTCTTTTTCAAAAAAGTAGTTCAGAAGGCCATCTTCAAAGTATTTTACTAGGTACGGTCAACCTGTACATAAATAGATTCTGCTACCAAGGACCTTTTAGGCCTGGAAGTCAAATCTTGGACTTCATTTTGTCATCAGCAAAATTCCACTTGTGCTGAACGGTTTAGGAAACTTCTCTGTNAGCATCATTAATGTCAATTTTACGGTCTCATCCCACTCTGATTTATATGAGAGTATGTCCACTGACAGCAAGAGAATGACAGAGCTATTAAACTAGTTAAGCTAGAGAATGAGGCCTCAGTGAAGCAAGAGCACTGCAATCTTGCTAT
>WEKW01021220.1:4386-33136 GCA_013389905.1 Sula dactylatra | reverse complement strand
TTCGAAGGGTTTTTCTTCATGAATTTTTTTTTTTTAAATTTATTTTAACTTGTGTGAGTTTTTGATACTCATAACGCCTCATGTCTCCCCAGATGAACAGGTAGTTATGTGGTAAGGAAGTGTGTGGTCTATTTGTTCGTTCATTCATTCATTCCCTATTCTGAGTCTCACTGGTCTTTCTTTGATGCCTTCTGGCTCTTCCATTATGAGAACCAGTGAGTACAGTCCTTCTGTCCTTCATGTCACTCATGATTTCCTGTGGTTTTATTGTATTTCACTTACTGCTTTTCCAGGCTGAGGCTCCAGTTGCATGAGTGGCTTTCACAAGCTTTTTTCCTACCTTTGTTTATTCTTACTGCCTTCCCTGCATTCATAGTTGTATTCTGCATTTTTGAGAAATGCAGAGATTCATGTGCTGCATGTGGCACCAACATATCCTCTGTTTCATCTTCTGTTCTTTCCTAACACTCCGTCCTGTAACAAAGACAAAACTGCTGCTCAGTGGACAGGTCCTGTTGCTGTTTCCATGCTTTTGATCCTACAGCAGTGACCAAAAAGTTGGTGTGCAAATACCTTGAATGCTCACTCTAGATCATAGAGGGAAGGATGACTCTGACAGTTCAGTACTCCTCAGGTCCTGTTGCTTGTGCTTTGCATAGGGTGCGAGATTAACTGTGAAGGCAGAAATGTCTTCACTGTAACACAGCATGTTTTTTCTTTAACGTTTCCCTTAATTAATCACCGTTACCAAATTCCTTTGTCTTACCTATCAGTATCAACCCCCACCCCCATGATGATCATGCTTCTGACTAGTGCTTGGAAAGCAAATGGGTGGTATTTATCCCATTAGCCCTTTAGCCAAGGGCTCAAAGCAGAGGCTAGGTCCATAAGCATTTTGATCAATCGAGAAGCTTGTTTCTAGTAGCTTTCTTTGATTGAAATTATTACCTTGAAACCAGTTGGGAATTTTTCAGGAAAAGACGAACTACCAGCACTGCCATTTTTTGTGGACGCTTACTGTTTTTAGTTCAGTTCTCAGTTAGGAGAGTGTCTTGATGCTTGATGATGAAGCAAGCGCTATAGCCAGTATCCCATAGTTACATAAAGCATGGCATGACTTGGGCCTTCTGCATCTGCGGAACATCCTAAATATGGAGTAATGGTCAGTACGCTTCCCTCACAACAAAGTTGGCCTCAGGTCTTGGCTTAACTTGGGCAGGTGCAGTTCTGTGTGAGGTCACACTGTAAACCTTATCACTTAAATGACCTGGTTGTAAAAATCTTCCCCTCTCCCACTCCAATGCCAGCCATGTTTGGGGGAGTAAACTGTAAGAGGGCATGCATTCTTTGTTTAATTGTTTGCTTGCTTTTTTGCTAATCCAAATAATTTCATTTCAGTGATCTAATATATGGATTATCACTGCCCCCTCCCATAATGCTGATTTAAACACACATCAGACTCTGGCTTAATACCCTTGGTTAGGCATTAAGGCTGATAGTCACCAATGGCATCCAGATGCAAATCCCTGTTCTGCTTTCATTCAGAGCAAACACTTGGAACTGACTTCTAAAATCCAGGTCATCGTAATTCCCAGTATGTTCAGCAGTCTGGTGTGTTTGGCCTTTAACCCCTGTCTGTGGTGATGGTGATTTTGAGAGGGCTTGTAGTCAGCCTGGCTCTAAATATTGAAGCCTCCTTTCTTTGTGAAACAAAATTCTGCTTTCCAGGCTGCCTGCTATGTCAGCTATACAGAGCACCACATGAAACACATATATTTCTGTCCTGAAGATGTAGGGTCTTAATTAATAACCTGAAAGATATTTCATCTTGTATTATCTCTAAAAATATTTACTAAAATATCATATATCAGGAACAGGCCAGATAGACTCCCCCAAATGTGCTATTTTGCTGTGTTAGAATTCAAGAAGATGAAATCTACAAGCAAGAAAGAAAAATGACAAAATTCTGTGTGTTCCAGAGAACAGAGAAGCCACCCTCTTGGGACAAAGTGCTTTTCATGCAGCTGCTGTGCTTTTCTTTCATCCTCACCCCAGCTTCCCAGTGTCACAACTCTCTAATTCATTTTGTGCATGAATAATCATTAGCATTTTACATTTTCTAATTTTTTTATTAATTATTAGTGCTTGTAAGGTCTCTTTATAGTTGTAAAGCATTTTATTTAATATTGTCATGTTACTAGAAATACCAGAAATGTACATAAAACCAGTATACACATACTTCTGCTTTGGGATACAAACCAGGCACTAGTAATATAGTTAAGATATAGATTCTTCATTAATCACTCCTGTGATTAATGATATGCTATCAGGGTTTTTTGTTGTCCCTCCACCCACAACTCATGTTATCTCTTTTAACATTTTAACATTTTCTGACATGTATAAGGAAGTCAAAGGGGAAAAGGGGAGTCCTGGGTCACTCATAGGGCAGTAACATGGGTTCAGATCTCTCAGAAGCAGAGGTTACCCTGACATTTCAACATGGCTCTTGCCATGTAGAGCAGACGCTGATAGGAAGTTGAGGGTATTTATCCCTTGCTCCTTTGCATACTGGTAGAGTTTGGATCTTTTCATGCAGTACTGCTGGACTGCTCTTCAGCTGTCTATGTGGATCTAAGAGTTTCAGCCCTGCTGGTGGCCTTTTTAGAAATAAGTTGTGATACTAGGTGGGAGACTTTCTGATTTTTTTTATTTGCTTAAAAAAAAAAAATAAAAAAGGAAACTACGTACACTACACTACTACATGCACGCTACCCCATACATTACTACTACCCAAGTAAATGCATTTAAAGATTAAGCTAACAAAGGCATGCATGCAAATCAGGATGTCAGCAGTTATACTGCTTATACATCCTCCATTCAACTGTCTTGTACATTTTCTTTAATTACGTGATCGCACAGACCCCTTTCCAATTCAGTGCCTGGGATGGACCAGCTCTAAAGATGAATAAAGGTAATATAATGCCTCATTCCTGCCAGGAGTTTGAAGGCGCATATGGAAAGAGACAGAAGACTGCAGGGAGAGCGAACCTGGGGGCACAACTGTGGCAGTTGAATGTGCCCCTCAGAGATTATGAGAATCAGCACAGAAGGTACATGAGGTCTCAGAGGGGTGGAAGAAGGCAAGGTTGATCCCTCTGGAAAGGGGCAAGGGATGTTCTGGGAAATACAAAGCAGATACTGGGGGAATGCATTAACCTGTTATTTTCTAAGCATCTAGAAGATAGCATCATGGCAAAAACGTAAAAGGGTTTGTCAAGAACAATTATCTTGAACTGACAGCACCTGTCATAGAGGACAGAGGAGAGGCAGGAGATGTGATAGAGCTTGACTTTGATAAGGCTGTCCATACTGTTTTCACTCCTGTAAGTGAACTAGAGGAATACAGTTTAGGTGTTACTGCTTTAGCAGGCAGAGGGCATAGGGAGTTGAAAATTATTTTCAAAGAATAGGTTTAAGCAGCTCATCATAATGAAGGATTTTGCAGGTATCAGTCTGGAGCCTGTTACTCTTCAGCATTTTCATTACAGGTTTAGATGATGACATCATGTGTACACTTAAAATTCCCAGATGACTACAGTGGGAGGCAATGCAAGCACTATAGACAGCAGGATTAGAATTCAAATTTATTTATAATGATAAAATAAAATTGAGTGTAGGAGAGTGCAAGATGCTTTATTGACAGATAGGCAGTGGCTGAGCAGACAAGGGCCTAGCAAGTGCTAGGCTAGTGGCTCACAAATGTTGCACGAGTCAGTGCTGTCATGCTATCATTGCTAATACATACTTAATTCTAGCAAGCATAACAGGAGTGTTGTCTATAAGATTTGGGAGAGAATTGCTCTGCTCAGCTCTGATGAGGACTCAGCTGGAGCCAGTGCAAGGGCACCGCCCTTGGAAGGGTGTGTGGATGAACTGGAAGGAATAGGGAGAAAAATAAATTAAAAAACAAAACAAAACAAAAAAACCCAACCAAACAAAAAAAAAAAACCAGCTTCAGAAAATACAGCTAGTGAGAGTGTTTGAATGAGTTGGCTTTTAGGCTGGACAAATGTGGCTGAATTTGAAAGGAGAGGGAGGATGTAGTGAGTTAATGTGAGTGATCAGAAAAAGCGTTCAGCTATAAAGGTGAACAGGGGCACAGGTTATTTCTGAAGGCTATGAAATCTCTGTCATTGCAGGTTTTTAGAAGCAAGTTAGGCCAATATCTGTTGGAGATGGCTCAGGTGTAATTAATCTGCTTTAGTGCTGTGGGAGTTGATTTTTGCTGTGCCTTTGTTGTGCCACTTTGGGTTTTTTGTTGTTGTGGTGGTGGTGGTGGTGGAGTTTTCGCACAGCCTTTTGCTGTGCATTTCCAGGATTTCCACGGTCTAGGGATGTTCTGGGCATTTACAACTGTTGCTGAACTCATTGGGAGCTGAATTCCTTGAAATAGTGTAGCTGTCATACCCAAAACTACCATTCTTAAACCTCTGTGTCTCTGATGTCCCCTATAAAGGAAATAGTAATATTGTCTAGCTTCAGAATGTAATTTCATAAGCATTTCTTTTGCTAATGGGTGAAGCAATTGTTTTCTCTCATTTCTACTAACAGTCGCCCCTTCATTTCTGCTGGTTTTTAGAGCTCTGCAGAAACACCAATTTCCCTATCGTATAGCTGTACAAGAATCTGTTATTAGCATGGAGAAGGGAGTGGCTGTTACTGGGAGTCAGCAGGTAGCAAAAGGAGTCTACATATGGCAACAGTATTACTTAAGCTGGTCTAAGCAGAAATGTATTCTGAAGATAAACCCTTGGATGTTTGAGAAGCACCGATATACATAATGATGAGCCCTGTAAATAACCCTGAAGAAATCAATGCTTTTCTTCAGAGGACGGTATGAATATTGTACAGTAAATAATGCATCACACCACACATTGAAAAGGATGTGAAAAATAAGTATTGAAGAGATGTTCATTAAGTGTGCACCATCTATCTGGCTCACTGCGTGAGGCAGGTGTTCCCCTGAAGTGGTCTGTAATTAAAGGCTACATCAATAACACACAGATGAAGGAGAGGCTGTCTGCCTCATCATTTCTCGACTTTGGAACCTTAATGACATCCTTTGAATATTGTATATCAGTATGCCTCTCCCAGTTCTGCCTTAATTAAGTTTCTTGTGAGCTGGAAAACAGTGTCAAAGTGTCTCAGGTATTGTTTTCAACAAGGAAGAAGTATTTTAGAAAGTGTCATTTTAGGAGTTAAAAGCCCCTTGTTTTTTCCGTACCCTTCTCAGCTGAGAGATGATTAAGAAATCCAGAAAGACATTTGCCGCTGATGTACATCTACAATTCCAGTTTGCCTGAACTTTTTCTTTAATGAGATTAAGGTAGGATTTTGGGAGGGAAACCAGATAGCATTGTTTAAATCTGATCTGATGAAGAGAACACAAAGTTTAGCAGACAAAACTTCCATTCTTCATTGCACAGAGAATAGGTGACTGCGTAGTGAAGGTGTGTGTGAAAATTTTCGCTTTGAAGGAATTTCAACTGATCCACATTGTAATGTGAATTCCAGCATCAAGATTTGAATGCAAATGATTTTATTTTTCTCCTCTGGCAGTTTGACATGCCACAGATATATATGCATTTTTTTGTTACATTTTCATAATACTTTTAACTCTTGCTTTTCTTTCCTTGTGCATCCACCACAGATCGCACTCAATTGGGTAAGACAGATTACTCTCCTTGAATACTGCCTCTGTATTTGACAGGATTAGTTTTATGGAATGTAATGCAGTAACCTCTTTCCTTTCAGCATCGTTATATATGATAAAAATATATACTACTTACACTGTAATGCCTCATTTTTACAGCTTGGTGAGTGTAATGAGGAAAGGACTGGACTAAGTGGCTAGAGTGTGTTTGCCTTGCTCTTGAGTAGATGAGTCTCGAAATAATGAACACATTCAAAAGACGTTGCTCTTGGGAAAACCTATATATATGTAATCCCATTCTCTCAACTGTATTTTTCTGTCAGAGGTTGGAACATAAACAGCAAGTGCTCAGTAAAAATTCTATTCAGCCAGCAGTTTTATAAAGCTTGTATAAAGAATTTAAATACCTCCTCTTCAGTAAAGCAAAAGTATATCAGTCATGAAGTGTACATGCTGATTCTTTAAAAGTCTTGAGTCCTGGGGAAATTTCCAATAGTAGGCCAAGTTCTTAACATGATTAAAAAGGTTCTTTTTATTTAGAGCTTGAATTTATTGATGCTGTAATAAAGCACTTCAATATATGATGAATTATAAAACAATTTCATGTGTGCTGAAAGATTCTATATGTGGTCTGGCTTTACATCAGTTCACCCAGCAGAGGGGCTGAACAGCCCGAAATCCCCTACAGTCCCTCTGGCCTTGTAGCATCGCCAGTGCACGGGACAGCTCAACAGTTTTTCTGTTCAGCTAAGTAATCTGACATGGACTCCTATTTCACTGAGAAGGCTTAAAAATGGGGGATAGGTTGACCTTCCTATCTCACTCTGACACCAAACCAAAATGTAACATGTAGCAACCTCTATCAGGAAGGATCTCTGTTCTCTGCCTCTGCACTGATCACCGTCACAGTTAAAAAAGCTCTATGTTTTAGGCTTGTAGTAAAAGACGATGTTGTCACTGTTCCTATAACTGGCATCCTTACCTCTTCAGAGGAATTAAAAGATGAACTCAGTGAAATGTGCACTTAGTATTCAGATTGTGTCACATGCCATCTCTCAGCTGTGCGAGTTTAATTTGGCACAATGTAATCTTCTTACTTAAACCTTCATATTTGGAATGTTTTGCTATTAGAAGAGGAGCAGCCTATGCTGAAATATTTCCAAATTCTTATTTTTGCCTATTTGTCATGTGTTACAAGACTAAAATGGCAAGCATGCTTGTTTAATTTAACTAGGATCGTTAAAGATATGCTCCACTTGTGAAATGTTTGGGCTAATCTTTGCTAAGTCTGAAATATTATGTGAAAAATTGAACATGAAACATTTGGTTATCTGCTGTCAGTTCTTGTCTATCTGAGCTTAGCAGAAACCTTAAAATATACACAACAGTAAACAGTTTGTATAAAATCTCTGTCTCACCTGCTTGCATCTTTCCTCCCCCCTGTCCCCCCCGCTTTCTGAATCTTTAATCTGGAGAAAAAAATCTTTTGTGTATATATGGACACAGTGCTGCTCTGAATTTGTATAGTTTAGAACAAACACGTGCTGTTTATATCAGAGCTTTCATTTTTAATGCCATAATTGTGCTTTGCGTGGTTGCAACCAAACATTGGTGTCCTTTAAAGTCAAGCTCTCGCTGTTCTCAATCAGATCAGGCTGCAGCTGTCAGTCAACACTGAAAGTAGCCATTTTTGAAACAATACATACTCTTGCAGTGCACAACTTACAATGTTCAGATCTAAACGTACTTATGGACAGTTCTTACACTTCAAATAAAGATTCATATTCAGAACAGGCTTGATGCTTCCCAGCAGTAGGGAATAGGTGATGGTACAATAGCAGAGTTGGCTTTGGTGGCTCAGGTGGGAGAATGTGACTAATATAAGTCAAGTGGTCAGGGTGAGTGGCCATTTGCAGGGTTGAAGGCATGCAAGAGGATTCGGGGATCTTTCAGTGATGCAGAGGCTCCATCCTCTGCTTGCCAACCTTCTGATACTCTTGCTGCTGAGAAGTCTGAGGAGGGAAGTGCAGCAAGGAAAGCTGGATGAGAGCTGTGGAAAACAGCTTTCTACCCTTGGCAGTGTTGAGGAGTGAAGGAGGAGGTGAAACGTACTAGACAGACAGGGACAGCAACTGCTGCAGCTGAGAGCGCTGCCTCTCTGGCTGCAGAAACCTCTTGTTTAGGTGCCTGTTAGGAGCCTATGCAAATTGGGGGACAGCACTGGCTGTTTGGCCTGTGTACATTGTACGTGCAGGCAATTGCCTACATACCTACTGCCTTGAACCAGCTCTGTTTATGCTCACAAGCCTGAGGTGTACTGTACTCACCCAACACAGAGCTCACCGCTGGTCAACTGCAGGAGGTAGTGAACACAGAGGTAGCTCTCTGTTCCTCTGTCTCATGTTGCATGTCTGTGTAGATAACAGGGGTCTGCATCATTTAAATGGATATTGCCAGGAACTGTTTTGCATAGTTCTTTTGAGCCCTATTAAATTGCTGATCAGTCGATGTGAGAATGTAGGTGGTAAGATCTTCAGTGCTGAAAGTGAGCTGGAATTCACAGGTGAGTTTTACAAGCTGTTGCCATTAGGAGAGGGAGAGTACTGGCACTCTTGAAGATAGAAATGTATATATTATAACATTAATTAAAAAAATTATATGTTACAATCATATTGCAAACTGGATCTTACAGCTTTTTTCCCTTATCTTTTGCTTTCATCCCACAGTTACTCTATTCGCCATTCCATAAGCATGCCTGCGATGAGGTAATATGCTACCCATATTCAATTTGCTATGGTGATGTTCAGCAGTGTAATGAGGGGGGATTTGCATTCTTTGATCCTGATCCTGCAGTTCTGAGTTGGATGAATAGTCCCACTTCAGTCAATTAAGGTTATTCACGTAGATAAGGGCTGCAGGACAGGCCATCTGTGGTTTTTCCTTTTAATTGTATTAACTGTTTAATCTCTTGTACAAGCCTTTGGGTGAATGAAGCAGTTCTGAGATGTATTTGGGTAGCTGATTGTTATCAGGTCTGTATTACTGAATCTGAAATTCAGTTGTTTTGCTGTCTCTAGAACATTATCCAAAGCCCATTAATGGCAGAGATGCTTTCTACTCCAGCAGGCTTTGGCTCATGCTCCTATGGAGGGATTTTATATGAGTGCTTTCATATTTTAATGGCTATAATCATGCTTTACTTGACTGCAGCCAAATATTGATGTCTGTTCAAGTAAAGCTCTGACTGTTTTCAATAAAATTACGATTCAGCTTTCTTTTTACCCCCTCAGCCTCTAAATATATGAATATCCCCACTCCCTGCCAAGTATGTGGGGAAAACAGATCTCCTAACTATAAGATGGATGCTAATTCATTCAACTTTAGCAGGTGAATAGTTTAAAGCAAGCATTCACCAGTGTGACCTATGGGTCAAATATAAGTCATAAATCTCAATTTCTCTCTCCTTTTGACCCTTCTTGCCCTATGAAAAGTTTGTCACCTATTTAACAGAAACCAAAAGTAAATCTGCATTATTTTTCCAATTGGCTTTCATTTGCCCTTCCCTGAAATTAGGGTCAATTTAACTTAACCTGATGAGGAATATGATGTAAATGTATTTGCAGAAGTAGAGGCCATCATCATGCTCCTGCTAAGTTCCCAGAAGGTTCAAAGAGGATGAACTGGAACATTAAAGCTTTAGCAGCCATTGGCTTCATCACTTTGCAAAATGAAGTGTGAGCTCCTGCATGTGCTTGCCTTTCCCCATGGATGACAGAGAGGCATGGGCTCTTCTTTCACAGAAGAGAAAGTGGTTCTGCCTCATTGTTCCACTGTGAGGGTACCCTCTGTTATGGTTAAAGCTCACTGTTATGTTTTATTTCATGTAGGAACAAATGGATGTAGTGGTTTTACTACATCCTGTTGGCCATGGAGGTACCCTGCACTTTTGGTGGTAGTAGTATCTTTCTGGATATACCACAATAGACAGGTGAAAAAAAAAAAAAAAAAAAAAAGACGCTGAAGAACTAAACACTTGATTAAGTAACTGCTTCGTTGTACTGCCCTGGGCTTAGAGAGATCCCATCACCTCTTGGTTTCTTATGGTAAAGAAACTACAAGAGGAACCCTGCTGGACAACAGTTTCTGAGCTGCAGAGTCTTCACTAATAATGGAGCACAAAGTATGCTATAATTGAGCTCTCAGTTGTCAAGCAAGGAGCAGAGAACCAGAAGAAGGTCCCCTTTACCCACTGTAGATTTGCCCAAGTCCTTTGTGCTAGCTGAACTGCTGGAGGAGGAGACAAGCTTTTGTACTCGCTCCAGCTTGCCTGCTTCTAGCATGTCTTCCTACATGGGTCAGGGATTATCAGCAGTGGGGAAGCTGCTGTGAAAAGGGGAGAAGAGACATCCATCTAAGTCAGTGAGGGGCAGCTTGACAGACTTCTACAGGGATCCATACTCTCACTTTAAAAGAGCATGTGCCTTATATTCATAATATTACGTGGCAGATATTAGTTGTGGACAGTATGTGTTGTTTGCAGGAAGAAATGTAAAAAATTGAATGCATTTAAAATGAGGTAGAAGCTATGTTTCAAGTTTTGGAGGAAGAAAGAAAGAACACAGTTGTCAGGCAAGCTAGCAAACCAAGTATGTGATTTGCTTTAAGAAGGAAAATCACAGCTGTTGCCTTTTTTTTTTTTATTCTTTTAAGGTATGTTCAACTCACAGTTTTCCCAAAAACAATGTTGCGTTATGTTCTGCCGGGAGTGAAAGGCAGAGAAAAGCTTAGCTTTGTCAGAGGGGCACCTGAGGAACACAGTTTTCCTAATGTCTGTCTTTGAAAGCAGCAGGATACACCTGCAGTCACAAAATCATGGAGTAGGGGGGTCAGGATTCCTCAAAGGCATTTGGCACCCACTTCCTATGTAGTTCTAATCTCCTTCATCCTAGCCTCAGGACATTAAACTGGCCTCTTTTTAATTACGTAGATTATGAACTTACCCATCAGCTGAAAAAAACGTTAATTTCTTTACAGCAACAACACAAATGGATAAAAACAGAGAAATGCACCACTACAGCCAGCATTCTCTGATTGTTCTTCTGAGAACGTGACAAATATATCAGAGGGTAGGCAGGCCAGTCACTGTTTAGTTTCAATTACTAGGCAGGTTCTGCTTTTGCAAATTTGTAGCTAAAAAATACTCATCCGATGACCGTAATTGGATTTGACTGACAGAGCACACATGACTGTTCATACCCCATCAGTCTATAGCCCTGTGCTGCCAGCCAGCCTTCATTCTGTCCTGCCTGGGAAGAACTGATAAAATTGTGGAGTTACTCCATTACGTTTGCAACTGACTCTTCTTCCTTCCTTCAACTTTCTTTTTCTCCTAGGAATTCTCCAACTTTCAAATCATTTGAGGAGAAGGTTGAAACCACTGTCACAAGCCTTAAGGTAACGGTTAGAGGCAGAGTTACATGGCTATGCATGTTAAAGTGTGACAGCTTAGTTATCCCTATCCTTTGTACAGGAGACCGATAGAATTTGCTGTTCCATCAGGAATTTCACAGAACTGCAAGAGCACTAATGGAAAATGAAGGCGACATGCAAAGAAATAGTCTTTCTCTGCTTTGTTACTAAGAAATTACTTCTGTTGTCTGCCAAAGTAAGCAGGCAGTCTCAGAAATGCCAAAAATACGGCCGTACTAAAATGGAAAGCAGAGACATCTCGTAAGGTGTGACCACGGTTGATTGTGCTGTGCAAGGCAGAGCCATGTGCAGATGCAAGGTCAGATTTTGAAAGCAGTGTGGCCTCATGAGCTTTGTGCTGTGCCCTGCCAGACAGACACAGCCGTGTGCCTGCAGAGTGAACTTCCGTCTCTAAGCCTTTCAGTACTAGAGATGTATTCACCAAGTGCCCCTTGCTGAGCTGGTGAGAGCTGTCGTGTAACTCAGGTGTGATTCACACTACCTGTGTGGCTCTTAGCACTGAACTCGTCTGCCTTTAATGCAGGTGTGTTTCCTCTTAAATTTCAAAACTATACTGACGTGTTTGCTGTGGGACAGGAAGATCTGATGGCAAGGTTGCCAGTTATCACTAATAGCACTTGTTAAGGCCCTTATTCAGCAGGACAGAGCATGGCAAATTTGCAGTGAGCTAATCTTTGCTGCATGGTAAGGCACGTTCAAGGCGGGAACAAGAGGGTTTGTCTCCTAATGGTTGCTATTCATTAGATAAAGTCAAGTGTGCTCATAAAATGGCCTTTTTCTTCGCTGCATTAGAAAAACTCCAACACATTCCAACTACAGTCTGTCAATGGACAAAGGCCAAATTGATCACCCCTCATTTTAGGGGGAACTGAAAATACTAGATTAATGTCAGAGGGCGTTACAATTTGTTAAGCATTAAAAAGGCAAGAAAATGGCCTTCCACTTGGGACAGAAGGACATTCCTTTTTACAGAAAATGCAAATCATAGCTAGAACTGAAGCAGCAGGTGCACAGGGAAGGTCTGTCTTTTCCATACCACTATGAAATCGTTCAGCCCATAAAATTTTCCAGTCAGTGTCTGAGGAAAATAAGCAGCAGAGAGCTTGATTTGTTTTTGTGTCTAATAAGCATGTCCATCAAAGAATGCAGAGTTGCTCTATCACTTTCAGATTTTGAGTGTTCACGTTTATTTATTATGAGGCTGTTCTGACAACTTGTAAGTCGTGATAGTGTAGGGTAATGTCACCTCCGTTGCACTGTGTCAGAGAAGGAAACATCATCGCAGTTTCACAGGCGGGAGGCAGCGTCCCAGGGAAGACTAGGGGCATCCCAAGGAGCTGGAACAGAACACAGACCTCCAAAGCCTCAGCTCAGTGCCTGTATACACTTTCCTATTCGTTCTTTTCACCTTAGGTGCAAATGCTTTTTATACTCAACCTCACTGTAGGAGAAATCATTCATGCAGTGGGGTGCATCAGCTTGGAAGGTCTGAATTCCTGTCTGTTGCAGTCAAGTGTATCGTTTATCCCTTTGTGTTCCTTCTCCCCATTTAGGTAAGGGATGCAGCTTGTTGGAACACCTCAACTCTGAAATGTATTTTTTTTTCCCTCACATTTTTGCCACTCACCAGCTGGAGAAGTGCAACACTTTTTGTACTGGTTTAGTCACTAAACCTACTCTCAGTGCTTTCAGTAGTACTCCTAGCTCCCAAGTTTGCTTCTAGGCTACTCCAGACTCCACAGATCCTTTCCTCCTACACTTAGGCCAACCCGTGAGAGGGACAGCTTAAAGCCTTTCACCTTGCTTTGAGGGGTAAAGGACAAATATGAGCGATGTCCCTTCTGCATCAAGGGAGGGGTGTCTGTTTCCACTCACCTCAGCGTGTCGTTCAGAAGGAGGAAAAGTCAATTCAAACTGCACAGCTCTGAAGACCATTTCTTCTCACAGTGATCTGCTTGAGAAGCCTAATCTTATTTTGCTGATTAAGCAAAGGTGGTGTTCTAGGGGAGACCCATTGTCATGCCAGCTCTTAGCCTATCATATTCAGAGTGCTCTTAGATCGTCCTTTAAGGAATCTTTAATTAAGCAGGACAGAACAAAAAGTCTTGAGCCTAAAGTCATCTTCCAAATCCCATGAAACCTTCATTGTCCATCTTCATTAGCAAATCCACTAACATTTTCTGAAATATTTTTTCTGTATTATCACTCTTTCTTTCTTTCCTTCATTTCTTTGTGCAAATGGAGAAAGGAAGCTGCAGTCATGGACCGGGGCTGCCACCAATGTAGGCTGTGGACAACTGGGAATGTCTCAGCACTGTTCGTGCTTTTCCCTGTCTCTGTTCCAAGGCTTGCAAAATTAGGAAGACTGAGGGGTGGGGGGAGAAATCACAGGCTGTCCCTTCAATTCTAGGATCCTGTTGTGGTCTGAAAAAGTGGAGAACTTCTCAGAGAGGCTTCTGAAAAAAGAAAAGACTAGCAGTGGCCTTATCATCTTTCCCCCACCGCCTGTATTAGCTACAGATCTTCAGTAGTCCTAAAATGTTCTGTAGTGAGCCAAAACTGATTTTCAGATTTCATACATTTCAAAGTCCAATATCAAATTAGATTTTATTTGCTCTTGGAGTTTGGACTTTGGGTTGTAGCTTTCTTAGGAGAGTGTATTAGTTGAGCTTCCCCTGGAAATCAACAGGTCCTGGGTGCATCATTCTCTTTAACTTTTCTGAAAATCAGAACACTGATTAATTAAATATTTGCACAAACCCTGGGATATTGGCCAGAGGCATTCATTAAAGTGACCTGCATCATTCTTGGTTTTGGATGGAAGAGTAGGCAGAAAAGCAAATAGAAAATGAAGCTGCATTAATGTTTCTGATTTTGAGGTGTCCAAATTCAGATGCATCTAATCTGAGTCATTTGAAATAGTGCAGGAATAGTCTACTTTCACAATCACTCCCATCAGTCTGAATCAATGTTCTTTTGAGAATTTTAATTGGCAAACAAAAGTCATGAGTTTTGCCGTGAAAACTTGAATAGTAGCTTTACTAGGCAGTGGCTGCCTTTTCACTGCAAGTTCTGGACCTGCCAACATTTACCAATATATGTATTTTATATTGCTCTTTGCAAAAATCAGTGATAGACCAATAGTTTCTGAAAGTCGGCACAACCCGCTAGACTGGATACAGATTTTTACTTCTTGAGATGGGAACTTCTAATAACAGTGACTCAAACTGTCAGAGCAAGTATCAAGCCTACTACTACCTTATTTTACTGAACTTTCAAGCTAGGCAAGCTGTGCTAGCTGGTGAAACAAAGGATTACATAGGATTAACTCTTTGGAAACTTAAGACACAAGTTCATTTAATTAAAATAATCTTCCTAAGCACTCAGTGGCTGACAGGCTGGAAAAATGCCAGCTTGTCTTTAAGTCCTGCTGCAGTTCTAGGATGGAGTAAAAAGTTTTGCCCTATGCTTGAATCAACTTTGGACTTATCAGCAAGCCAAACCACAAAAGAATGCTCTCTTACCAAGGCAACCCAGTCAAAACACCTTTGTCTCTTCATCACTTAGTCTTGACCATTTCCAAATCTTTAGATAAAGCTCTGCCTTTGTTAGAAAAGCTATTTCAGAGATTTAGTCATATTGAGTTTTATTTTTAATATTTAGATTTACAAATTCAGCAAACTGAAGCATTTTGACAGTAGATGACCTGTGAGCACATGGTCATATGTTTCATTAATGTAATTTGATATCTGTTCCTGCCAACTCCCCACATGAAAATGCTCTGAGCAGTTTTATGTATCGGTAGTACCTAAAGGGAGACAAGCTGCTGGTTTTGTTTTTTGGTTACTATATTCCTTCTACTCCAAAATCCCAGTATGGTTTATGTATTTTGAGAGCAGCTGTGTTACCATTGCTGGCGGATGGGCCGCTTTACTCAGCAAATGAACCAGTTCATTTTAATACCCATCTCTTATCCAGCCTGCACAGAACTGGAAAAAACAGTGAAACCACTGTGAGCTACTCGTGTGAAGAACTGCGCTAAGTTTACTGGTAGGATCTAGGATCCTGCCCGGGATCTACTTAGGGACTGGTTCCTTTAAGCCTATGGTAAGTGCCACTGGGAGATTTTATGGTTGCAGCCTAGAAGTTTAGAAACTGGGGAGGAAAAGGGTTGCTTTATTTGACTGTTTATATAGCTTTTGTTCCAAGACAAACCCAACCCCACATGTTCTCTGCCTGCTTTGAGCAGTTCCCAGCTCCCCATGGCCATGGGGTGGAATGCCAATGGGACTTGCTACAGTGTGAGCAGAGGAACTTGCTGTTCTCTTTGTTTGCCTTGTTTCAGACCAAGGTTGGTGGGACAAGCCACACAGGGGGCAGTTTTGAAGAAGTTCTCAGCTCTACGGCCCATGCCAGTGCTCAGAGCTCTCTTGCTGGCACCCGACTCCCTGAAAGCGAAGAAGAGCTTCAGTGTTAGACCACAGGCCCTCCTGAGCCTCACATGCCTCTCTTCAGACTTGCCCGGCCAGTGATTTTTAGACCTCCCTCGCCACGCAGCTTGTGCAACAAGGTTTTGTCAGCTTTGGAAAATTGCCTCCCTGGCCTTGTGCTGGAGAAACGTTTCCTCTCTCTATTTGTATTTTAGATGGGCCGTTTTATCATCAGGTACTTTGTACACCATAGAAACCACACGCAAGTCATTGACTTACAATGCTCTAAATTTTATGTGAAGTGACCAAAATAGTTTCATTTTCACGTAACTTCCCTCCAACAATCTCTGTTTCTTTTAGTTTACTGTTTTCTATCTGTTGGTTTCCAACTCCCCTCTCAGTGCCACATCAGACAGATGGACCTAGAGCTGTGCAAGGATTTCTACTGCCAGCAATAGTCCATATACCAGCTGTCTACCAGCCCTACCAGGTGCCCTTTGCTCTGTTACGTGATCTGTTTCCTAATGGAATTAAATCACTTACTGTCACAAAAAGTTTTTTCTCCTTCACTGGTACAGGCTGGCATTGCCCTTCAGTCAGCAGAGTTGAGGAGGTCAGGAAGAGACACCCAGTTTTTCATACAGAAACTGAACTGATCACAGCTGCTGATCTCAGATGATTGTTGTAGCTGGAAAAGCATCACTTTTAAAACATGTTCCATTGCTTGCTCTCTCTGGTGGGATAAGATGTGACAGTGTAAGTTAATTACAAAGGGAAGCGGACCAGAGGGAACTTCTAATAATTTTGCCTCTGTATCTTCCCCTCAGAAATAAGGGAAGGTAAATTTATGAGCCTCAGTCAAGATACAGCCTTAAGTGAAAGAATACAAACCCAACAATTGGCTTAAGACGTGCCATAGATTAGAGAGCCCATGCCTTCAGTCCTCATTTCAGAGCTGCTAGCATAGACCCTGTTATCTTACAGTGCACGGGATGAGTAAGTACTTCACTTTTGGTGTCAAATTTTGTCGTGCTTCACTCCAGGACATAATTCCAATGACCGCACTATATCTGCTTAATCATCAAAAGCCAGACATCTCTCAGCTTTGCTTCAGCATGTTTTCTTGCATCCTTTCAATACTTTTTTCTAGGAAAAGAGCAACACGCTTGTGACACTATCTTGCTGTCTGCTGAGCATGTGTCAGTCTGCATGTTGCATTACTCAGTTCGCCAGACTGAGATGAGCACAACTTTATCAATAAAGTATAGAAAACAGTCTGGCTACTTTAAAAATGGATGTGTTTTTTGAGCATACGCCAAAGCTTCAAATCAGTGTTAGCGAGTTTGACGTTACAGACTGCTTAAAATCTTGTGAGGAAACTTGGCTTTAAGTGATTTTTTTCCTGTGTGGCTTTTGTTACTGTTTTTACAAAGTTGGAGGTCCTTTCATAATGTTCTACTGGACATAAGTTAACTTTGGACATTTATATCAAACGCCTCTTTAGTGTGATTTTAGCATGGAAACAAATTTAATTAGGTTTTTAGTACAGTTTTCTTGTGATACTTTACTAGCGTATTTTGTGGTTTTGTGCATAAACGTGAATTTATTTAAATAAAGAATATATTAATGGTCATCTTAGTTTGTGTAAATGAAGTTATTGATATTCTTATTAAAAATAAATTTCTCTCCTACTCTTTTACCCTTTGTGATGTTTTCTTTTGAATTCTGTGTATTTACCAGTATTACTGTGCATCTCTAAGCCTTGCTGTGTCACAGCAGAGTATCAAGGTAAATTGCAGGAACATAATCTACCATTCCTACAGTTTTTAAAATCTGTTCAGTCCCTTCTGGACCTGAAATTCCCCATGGAAATCTGTGGCCAAAGTTTTGAAAATTTTGAGGTTCAAAGGAGGATAATTGAACCAACTTCAGTAAAAGTAAAACGCAGGGCAGAAAACACCTTCTCGGTCTAGAACTGTTGACCTCCTTTCAAGCAGGGCCAGCAGCTAAACCAAGGTTAACACATGGAGTCCAACCAGGTTGGCCGGACAAGCTTCTCTTCCATATAAATCCTTACATGCTGTTGTCATTACAGCAGCTGCCACTACGTGTAGGCTCAATGCTGATATGAATACATCAGGAGAAAGACATGGGAGGAGGTGATTTCCTCTCATGGGTCGCACGTCCAGGGCCTAGCACACGTCTCTGACAGGTGAACAGTGCACTTCAGTACTGCATTAGGAAGCCTGAAGCCCCACAGGCTGTTTGCTAACGTATCAGCCTGTCATCGCAGCTAATGCTTTCTGATTGCACTTTCTCCTCCAGTCTCTTTCCAACCAATTCCTATTTCTATTAAAATGCAGTGCCCAAAACTGACACACAACTGCACTTGCAGTGCGTAGAAGGGAATGTAATTTTACACAGAGTGCGTGCTGGCTTTCTTAAAACAAAACCAAACCCCACACAACGCACACTCAAACCATGTCCCTGTTTCCCAGGACAGCATTTACCCTGCACCATTGCACTGCTGACTGGGGTTCGGTGCTCTGTCCGCTGGACCCCCTGCGGAACAGCATATCACCAGCCAGAAAAGCCTCCTGCTGCATTGGCAGAACTGACTGTTCTGCTGGAGTAGTGCTTGCGCTGTGTTTCTATCATGCATCTTTTTAAGGCTGCTTTTGCAAAGAATGTTCTCGGTTCTCTTCCAGTGCATCTGTAGCTCTCTCGTGCTTGGCATTCAGTACAAACTAATAGAGACCATGGGTTTTATGTATCTCAGTGGAATAAAAAATACTCAGGAACGATGGGCCCTGGACAAAGCTTAGTGGGTCCCACTCCGTCACCCTTGCGGTGTGACAACGAGCCACCACCAACCACTACTGAGCAGTAGGAACCTGATTAAAGTGGAGCTTGTTCTTCCAGGGCCTCCACACAGAGCACAACTGCTGCCTTGGGGGTTCCCTGAGCAGAGCAGGCATGCCACCTCTCACCCGGGCCAATATGCTCTGCAGATTTTGCACACTGTGCCAGGTGCTAAGGCGCTCTGTGCCTCTGCAAAGGCACCAGCCACGGAACACAGCATGAGCGTCGGTCAGGCCCCTGAGGTTTGCATAAAAGAGGCATTTCCTAGAGTCACGGTGCCTGAAGATGCGTGCTCAGCTAGATTACCTACCTTTAAAGGGGATGACAACTGAATTTAGTTTTATGCTGCCTCATTTGATGTGAGGCTGAAGTCAGAGAAGCTACCTCCAAGTCTCTACCACATAATTCTTCCAGGTGTATCTTTCATTCTGTGGCAATTGGGACATCGCCCTAATCTCCAGCTGCACACACGACTCAACTGTTCCTAGTGCAGGCTGGCCTTGTTATGGCATTTACCACCACGACAGCTTTACTTGACAACCATACTGTACTTCTACATTATTACCTCAGCTTAAAACTTTTGTTATTTACAGTAGAATCGGTACCGGCATGTAACAGCATTAACAAGGGACAGCCAGCTTTACGTGGGCACACAGGCTTTTGCATTAGACTGCGCAAGCTCCAAAGGTCCCTCCCAACCTCAGATATTCTGTGATTATCAAATTATCCGTGCAAGAAAGTCTGTAAAATTGGCAGTCGGGGGTGAGGGGGAGTCAGGAATATTGGCCTCATGGAAATCTCAGCACCATTCCCTGCCACAACACATAAGCAGTGGAAAAAGCGTGTGAAACAATGAATGCATTGAGAAAACGTCATTGAAATTACCAGTTTTATCCACCATCACTTCTTAAGGCTTATGCACTCCAAAGAAATCTCATCTCCAAGTCCTGCTCTGTCAAGAGCTTCTACAGAAATACATGTACTCATTGGTCTTGCCTCGGTGTAGCACAGTGAACAGGTATTAACCCATCTGATACAGAAGGTACTTAAATCCATACATACTTAGAAGTCACAGAACAATACCACCCGTCCCTGTCAGTGCGTTACATGAGCAGATGAGATGGCAATCAGCTAATTTTTAAACTTACTTGAATTTCCCCAGCAAAGAATCTATTTGTAACTGAGACTCTATCAGTCAGAGGCTGACTAAAAAAAAAGAAAAAACCCAGACAAGCTCATTCTAAATATCTGGTCCTTGACACAACCTCTGATCTGGGAAGTAACTATCCTACCTGCTCCTATGTAAGTGGTCCTGGGATTCTGAGCAGTGACTGCACCGAAAAAGACCTGCTGGCAGAATTAATGATGTTATGGGAGGAAAAACAATGCACAGAATATAAAACAAAATCTTTATTATAGCTACAGCATTTAGGAACACTTCAGGAATGTGGATGAGATATAGCGGCTATTTTTTTATTCCTTTCTGTGTTAATAAGAGATACAAGCTGGAGTATTTCTGGGTGAACAAACTTCCCTGCAAAACAAAAGAAAGGGAAAGTTAATTGAAAATGCTCTCATTTTCCTATGTGTGAAAGGTTGGCAGTGAAAGGTTAGCAGTGATGTTGCTTTAGGCTCAAGATAAACACCAAATTATTCTTGTAAGAAAGAGTACTCCCATTTTGCTCCAACTATGGAATAACTCTAAGAGTAGTTACAGCTATTTTTCCCCCAAAAACTTATAAAAATATTTCATGCTCTATTAAGACACTAAGAGCTGAAAAAAGGCTGTACCCTGACCAGGACAATCCCATGCTATGTATCCAGCTGCAGGAAACCACCCCAGTTACAGATGCACGTAGGACATATGCTCTAGGCTCTACTGAGATACCAGCTTAAGTTACAGAGTTCTAGCAGGAGGGCAAAGATGTCAATTAGAAAATTAAGTATTCCAGCTATGCTGATGTTGTCCTTTTTTAGCTTCTTCCCTAATGAAATTATTGCATTTTTCAGAGAGCTTATTATTTCCTGAGGAGTCACCAAAGTATAAAGGGGATTTGTCAGGGACTATGTCTGCTGATTGCTAGTCTTCTCCCCAAGTTTGTCGGTCACTAGTTTTTCCCCAAGATAGGATGACTTGGAGTCACAGTCCTCTGGTGTTCAACTCCCTTGCTACAATAATAAAGACTATTATTTTAGCTATTTTTCCTTTCCACTACTATTTTGGAAAGGATGAAAAGCAGTGGATAGAACAAAAAATAATACAATTGCACCTAAAACATGTAACTGAGCTGGTTCTCACACGTACACAAGACCACAGCTTATGTAGGGATAACAAATTCTACTTCACTGGTTCATGAAACACTAACAAAGTAGAAACAAGCTGCTGTCAGAGCATCAGTGAAGAATGAAGCCTCCTTTATACCCCCTCTGATGGTACAGCGAGATCCTTAAACACATGCAAGTGTAATGAAAGCTGGGCCTCTCTCTAGGTGTCCAAAGTGATGTGAACGGAACTTGGCATAAATGAGATTCAGGTTCAATACATACAAACAGATGTAAGGTATGTTCACATTGCAGTAAGTTTCCCCAAAAATATTTAGGGTACTTGAGCAATGAGTAAAATAACTAGTTCTCACTGCTTTGAACGTCTATCAGAAAAAAAGACAATTTCTATATTTCGTTTCTTTTACGAAAGAAAAAACAAAACAAAACCAAAAAAAAGCCCAAATGTCATACCAGCAGTCGAATCGTAAAAATCCTGCAGCCTGCCAGGTGTGTTTTCCAACTCTTCGTACTCAAATGCTTGCAGTATCATCTCACACTGATCCAACTGTTTTACAAACTTGGCTTCTGCAGTACACTGGTTTTCATATTCCTGAACAGATTTGCAGTTATAAGAAAAAAATTATGTTGTTCTGAAATAGAGTATTAGAAGCTCTTTATATGTCTAGAATTTTCTTCATTAGTACAAGCCACTCCATAAATATCCACAACAGTTATGGCTTTCGCTCTCTTTTTAAGACTGCTATTCAGCGAAACACTTGAAATAAGTACGTGATAAATTCCTATTAAATGTAACAGGACTTAAGAACACTATTATTTTGCATACTCTAACTTAAAAACATACCAGGTGTTTTGGCTGAATCAGGGATGATATGGGGTTAACCCTACATGATATACAAGTTAAAAAATAGGCTCCGTCTAGTAACATTTTATATACAGAGATCTCTTCAGGCCTGACTAAGGCTAAGAATTGCCACAGTGTGTGCCCATGCATTACCATTACCTGTTTTTAAGACCTATTTTGCACTTTTCTCCACCACTTGCTGTTTTTATAAGGAGTTGTTCTTTACATTTCTCCTGTCACTCCTGCTTAATCTCTTTGGTCTAATCTGTCTGAGCTGCTTACGGTCTTCAGGTCTCTCCTAGGAGATTGGGAGGGGAGTCATTAAGGGGTTTCCTCCCCTTCAGGCTGTAAATCCTTTAATCTCTACATTATCTTTTCCCTCTCTCCAGCCATTGTCAGTATGTATTTGTGAGTCATTCACATTTCTAGTCAACTTGAACAATTTTCCTGTCATTCGCTTCCAGTGATCGTGGCAGATGGATTTGCCATTTCATTTTCTCTTTTCTAAATCTACTGTATTGTATTTGATGTCTCATCAGGTGGTCTTCTCCTGACTTCCAAAACCAACCGCAGAAAAAAGGCTTCTCTCTGTGCAGGTTACCACCACCTCGATACCCTCGGCAGGCCTGACCCCGTTCATCATAACCACCACCAATAATCAGACCAGAGGCGCAAGTACACACCGGGCCCATCTGTGCTTTCAGATCCACACAACCCTTGACGCACAGCAGTTCTGCAGATGAGAGCAGCACAAGGGCAGGAAGAGTTTCTCCTACCGACCAAAGAGCACAGCATCTCTTTCTGCATCTGAAGACGACAACTGTGGGTGTGGGTGTCATTGACAGTGGCAAGATCCTGGGTTGTAATTCCAGCACAATGATGCTCAGATAAGTGTCGTTGTCATTTCCTCGCCTGACAGACCATTAGGAGCCTCTTTGTTCTTTCGCTTATTGCTTTACCTTTGAAAGTCAGAAATCCAGATTTTGATAGCCGTGCTTGATAGCTATGATTTTGCTTATTTGATAATATAATAGTTTGATAGCTATGATTGACTCATATACTACTCTGTCTGGGTTTAAACGATGCTTTTAATTTTCAATTACATTTTCATCATTATTTTAGTAATAAATTTCATTTCAACATTTTTACCTTCTTTTCCTCCTTACAATCTGAGTTTTGCCTCGTCTTTAAATTGTTTAAATACTACTTCTTATTTTCTTAAATCTATGTATCTCTACTCTTCTTTTTTTTTGGCCACCAAAGAGAACAAACTCTTGGCAGCATTACAAAGGAGAACTTCAGGAGAACTATGGCTGTTTGCTTGTAAACGTCTGTCCCACCTCCAGCAATTAATTGGGAGTATCAATCTGTTCCCAACCGGTTTGTGCCACACAACCCACCAGATCTTATTCCATACCTCAGCTCACATTAACCTCAAGAACATTAGCTGTTACGTGTGCAACTGTGCACAGTGCTGAAATAAACGCTTACCATTTCCTCCCCGCAGGTTTTAAGAGTGCGAAATAACAGTATGCTTTGGAAAAACGGTAACTGGTTTCTCAAACATCACACTCTGTCTTTTAAAAATTGCTCCCGTGCTTTTGCTCTTGAAAATAAAAAAGCAGGACAGAGCTGAAGTGTGCTGACTTATTTACCTTAATGTTTTTTAAAATGTATTCTGGATTAAGTTACAAAGTGAAAATATATCAGAGGCATCTTTCTGCTACCTGTCTCCCCTACAGTACACCGGCAGAGTGCCCACCAATACAGCCCAAAGCAACAGTCCTCATAAGGCTGAAAGGGAAAGAGGGGCAGAAATGAGGGCAGAGCAGTGCGGGAAGGACTTGCTAAGAGTGTCAACAGATCTTGTCCCAGCCATTGTTCAGCTCTGGGCCATAACTTCTTTCACTCACAAGAAGAAATCAGTGGGAAATGCCTCTGGCTAGCTGGGAGCAGAGAGGATCATACCAAGTGATCAGAAGCTTCTTATTTTCTGCCTTTTTTTTTTCTTTTTAAGAAACACCTAGTTGTTCCACTTAAAGTAAGACTAGAGGGAATACATGTGAATATTAGATTTTTAGGTTACACTCGCTGCTATGTGGGTTACACTCCTACTGCTGGAAATTTGGAAACTCAATGCTATTAAATTATCCTGAAGGTAGAAACAAAGAACAAATGATCAAAAGTGTGCATATGTTAAATTATGGTTAATGAGAATGATAAAAAGCTAATGTGCTGAAGAACTAATTGCATACTGAACCAGCTCTTATACAATCATAAGAGAAGACTGAGGCAAAGAAAAAGAATACATAAAAAAAAAAACCCCAAACAATCCTACAGGACTAATCGTATCTATCAAAAAATCCTCCTCCTCAATTATAACAGTTTCCCAAGGGAGAAGGAACCAGTAGTCACTGAACAAATGCACACACATTATTCCTCACATCCGGTTATGCTGGTTTACGCCCTTCACCTTGAGTTATAGCACTGAAAACCCATCCTCATTGCCAGTTTCACCACACAACTACAGCAAGAAAAAAAAAAACAAAACAAAACAAAAAAAACCTCCACAAACAAAAAAAACCAGGGTGCTGTAACAAAAGGCAGAAACTGGCTGCAAATATCTGGAATTTAAGTACAGTCCCAGGGGAAAAGTAAGAATATCAGCATAAAATACAGTTTCAGTTCATGGAGTCTAAGAAACATCTAACGCTTTGTTTGCAACAACACGTAAACAAGAGATTGTGGATGCACTTGTCCTCCTGTGACTGTATGCCAGGACAAGATATAGCACAGTAATTATAAACTTGAATTGTTTGCAGATAATCTAATCATCCCTAATTTGAAAGTATAACAGATCAATTAACAGCATAAGTTCACATCAGAAAGTTGAATCACCTTCAAATACAGAAGATAACTTTCCAATACAAACATTTAAGGTACCCAAGACCAGCCCAGCAACATGTTGTTCGTAGAAGAGCACTGTTCTCTGTCAGTGCATCACATTTAAGTTTAAACCAGAAGTTACTACTAAACATTTTAGCCTAATGGACTGTATAATAAAGAAATGGAAGCCATGTAAATTATTACTTGCAAAAAAACCCAGAACATATTCCATGGCATCATCAGCTCCCATTACTTTACCAAAGTTTGGGGTTTCTTTTTGCAATGGATTCCAAACTGACCTTGACTCATACCATTAGCCTTATCTCCTAGGCAAACGAATCTACCTTGTTTGAGGTCAAAATAAGAGATGACACAGTTTCATAGGTAAACAGAAAGAGAACAATGGGTTACCCTGAATTTTATCAAAGGATTAAAAGAATGCAAGCTTACTTCCCAGAGTTCATAGATCTCTTTTCTGAGGTCCTCTGATAGAAGCTGGGTCAGTTGTTGCATAGCTGCCTGAAAAAAAAAAAGAAGCCATTTCCATTTTTCCATTTTTTGAGCAAGCACATTTTTATCATTATCTTTTCTGAAGAATTACTACTTGTTACTAAGTGTGTAGAAACACACACTACACAGTATATTATTCTAAAGCGCACGTGTACATAAATCTGTGAGAGAAACAGCAGGACCACTCAGTGAAGAATCTTTTCTGGGAGCTCCTTAAGTGAATCATTCGAGAACTAGTCTGAAGCACAAGAAAAACAACCTGAAAGTGCATCCAATATCTTCAAGAGTCCAAAAAGAAGCCCAGAGCAAAACAGGCAAGTCAAATGCCAGGGAACTGCCATCAATTATCAGTTCTGCCTTCCAGATTTAACTAGTGGACGCAACATTTGAACTTAATAGGTTATAGGTGCAGTTCATAAAAGCAGCTTCAAAATACTAACTCCTAGTGTTGACAAGCAACCGCCCCCTCCCAAACACTCAACTAGCACATTTCCACTTAGCAGGGCTGAGAACAGCTACTGACTGCCAGGCAGGCAACACACCATAAGCCTTTGAAAAATCTCCAATTTTGAAAAACAGAGAAAAAAAAAATCCACTTAATAGCCTCCAGCAGTAAAATACAGTGCTCCCAGACTGAGGTAGTAGTTGTTCAACAACAAAAATCTTGGTTCAAGGTTTAGTGCAGTATCAAACTGATGGTATAACCAGCAAGTACAAATGTTCTGCACGCTCTTCATGCTCTCCCAGCTGATCAGTCTCATTTCTCTGCTATTTCTACTGTTTTCCTAGTAACACTAAGGGCTGCTTCCAAAACAGCCAACATCACCGGCAAGACAAAGGTTTTGTGCCATGATTGCTTCTCCACTTCAAATACAGAGTACAGTTTCACACTATGGCTGAACTGAATCAGCTGCTCCCCACACCACCAAAACATCAAAGTCTCACTCCTTCACCTCCTTCCAGCTCTGGAGCTCACCACACTTCAAGGTTAGCAAGGCAAAATGACTTACCTAGCGCAAAACAAAAAACCCAAACAAAAAAAAAAACCACAAAAAACACCACACACCAAAAAAAACCACCACAAAGCACACAAATAAAAAACCCAAACTTTTTTTTTAAAAAGCAAGTTCATTTTTGGCTGCCTTAGCCTTGGTGAGGCTAGCTGACTAAACTTAATGCCAAGCAGCAAACTTCAGAACCAGCTCAACGTCAGCTATAGAGCAAAAAAAAAAAAAAAAAAAAAAAAAAAAAAAGAAAAAAAGAACTCTGCAGCAGAAGCAGCACATTGATAATTCAACTCAAGCCACGTCATAAAACCGCTATCCTTGGTGTATTTCTACAACAAAGTATTTCAGAGTCAGCCTAAATGTTTAATGCTTGACCCTTCTTCCCACAAAGTCACCAGCAAAGCCCTCACTGAGTGAAATAGGAGCAGAAGGAGCTGCAAATACTTAAGAAAACTTCTTAAACATGCCTAGGCATCAAAATATCTTTTTCATTGCCTAAAACCAAAGGAGAATTCCATCTAGGCAAAGCTGAAGCCTGATCCTCAGCAACAAAACAATCTTTGGAGGCTTCCAGGAAAAAGGGGTTTTTTGTTTAGCGTTAGACTACAGCAGGAAGTACAGAGAAAAAAAAAGAAATACCAAAATTGCAGTCAGTAAAGATAGTACTTCAAGAATGCTAAATACCACTTTGATCTCTAATTTCCACTTTCTTCACAAAGAGCTTACTCATAGAGTTAGTCATAGCCCCCCCAACCCCAAGTTCTAAACAGATAAGCATAAAAGGGGGGGGGGGAATAATAACTGCAATGTTTTTTTACACTCTTTGAAGAGCTAACTGTAGCCTCTGAAGAGTTTCCAAGGCATCACGTTGCCCTCTAGCTGTGGCTGGAGGAGTGGTTTACATTTTCTTCAATAATGCAACAAACCAGAAATGACAAACCAACAGTTCGGATATGTACAAGGCCAAAAATAAAATAACTCCAAACATGCTGTGCTCAAAGTCTCATGACAAAAAGAGACACCTGTGTCTGGAGTCCTGTGCAAATGGTTTAAAGCCTCTGTCACAACCACATAATGTGGCGCCTCTCAAATGATCCGCCACAAACTGTCATCCACCCTTCTTGATGCACCTAATCCCTGCTCCCCACCTCTTGGTAAGGCTGGTCAACATGACTAATTCAGACTACCAAAAATCCAGCCAGTTCAGGAATAAATGGCCAACATGAAGATTATGTCAAAGGTTCTCCTTCCCTAACTTTCTACGTGGTGATGTTACATGTACAAAAGTCACAATGAGTGGAAAACTTTGGTGGTTTGTGGCATACTTGTCTAATGCCAATGACAGTATTATGTTGCTTAGAGGGTCCCTTTACTACCACCAGAACGTTAAAAACATGCAGAACGCTTTGCAGGTGTGGCTTCACGCCTTAAGTCCATACCTCTTCTCTCCTGTGTTTCTCCTCTTTTGAGATATTATCTGCAGGAGCAATATCTCCAACAATGCATTCAGCCATATCGTGAACCAAGGCTAATCGTATGCATCTGACAAGAAGCAAAGACAGAATAATTAGTTATTCATCATTTTAAGTTATATCTTGTTATTCATAAAGCTAAGTGACTGCATAATTTATACCCTTCATATATTTTACAGGTTGGTTGGGTTTTGGTTTTTTTTTTTAAACTTTACATAATATTTTTCACTTCTTTGCTAAGGGAAGTAGTTTCCACCTAGACATGATTTTAATTCCCAATTTCTAGCTACTGCTGCTTGTAAACGTAGGTTTAAGTATAAATACACTTGATACCAGAGCACAGCATTCAAAAGTAACGTACTTAGCTTTCATATGCTTGGTTTTCAGAGATATTGTGAAAACTGCATTATATACTTCACATTATTCCTGCAACGGGTAGAAGGTAATCTGATTGGAGCCATCCCAAATTCAGTACATTATCTGATGCTCACAGATCCGTAGCTATGCCAGTCTGCAGCACAGTACTCAAAAAAAGCCTTCGCACCAGCTCCTGAAGGGACAAAGCAAGCATGATCCCACACTAGACTTGACAACTTATTCAAGAGCGATGCTTTCTCTGCTCTGCTAGATGATTTCTGAGGCTCCTTACTGCCGCTGAGTGCTAACTCAGCCTGCCAAAATCTGCACAGCACACGGCTTTGCCTTTGCTGTCTGTCGCTTCGAGCTGTGTTTTAACCGCGCACCTTCAGTTTGCTCGCTTACAGCTCGAGAGGCCAGCTCAGAGCTGCCGCGTTAAGGACTCGCCTCGGCACTTCAGCACTAACAGTTTTTAGCCCCTTTCAGCTCTCCGGGTAAGCAGACCCTGTCCAGAGGGTGGCGGGAAAGTGTTTCAGACTCCTTCAGCGTGTTTTAAAAGCTCTTCCTCGGGACGACGGCTATTTTTAGCGCTTTAGGTGCAGCTCTCCCATGCCATTAACGCACGGTCACGGTGAGCAGAGGCAATCTCACCTGTCCTTGTTAAGGCTTTTGTCTTCGGTCACCAGCGCCATCATCGCCATCCTGTACATATGGTCGGACACGCTCTCCGGCTTCGCCACGTTCCTGTACACCCACCCCGTCCGCGGCACCCTCTGCGCGACGAGAGCGCCGCGGCCACGCCCACGTCAGAGCGCCAGGCTTTGCAGGAGCTCGCCTCAGCAGCGCCAGCTCCGCAGAGCTCCGGCGCTCCCGGGAAGCCGCTGCCCCAGCGCCCG
>WEKW01021219.1:2951-37975 GCA_013389905.1 Sula dactylatra | reverse complement strand
GTAATATGTGTATTAATTTTTTTCCCTCCTGCCCAAGTCTGTAAGTCCTGAGGACTCTGAAAAGAAGCGAATCAATTATCAAGCCTACCGAAGCTTCCTGAATCGCGAGGGTCCAAAAGCACTGGGTTCCAAAGAGATACCTCAGGTAAGTTTGGCTACAGCAAAATTCTATATGTGGAAGTGGAGTGTGTCATAGACTTACCGTTTTAAGTGATCTAATAAGTATCAACTAAAATATTTAAAAACTGGTATTTTTTTTTGAAAAGGGAAGTATATATCGGAAAAAGCTAAATAGTAATGCAAAACAGTGACTAAATATAAGGAAATACACTAAGAAATTACATTCAGTACTTGGTTTATGAAGTCATGATGATGAAAATAGTTACTGGTCTTCAAATTGAAGATTGCTGTTACTCATTTGACTGACATACTATGCTTGAAGCACAGAGTGTTTACGAGTATGATCGGTCAGGTGAACAGTGTGTGAAGTTCTGTTGGTAGCTATTTAATGGCTTTTGAACTTTTACAACTATTATTTAGCTAGGTAGCATAGGCTTATTTTTAAAGTTTCATAGGGTACTTGACATGGTAGGGGGTTAAGTTGAAGAGGTATTTGGTAGAATTGCATCTGGTAATGGTATTTTCTGCAACGCTCTGGTTCTCAGGGAGCTGAAAACTGCTTGGAAGGCCTGACATTTGTAATTACAGGCGTTCTGGAGTGTATTGAAAGAGATGATGCCAAGTCTCTGATTGAACGTTATGGAGGAAAAGTAACTGGCAATGTCAGCAAGAAGACAAACTATCTGGTTATGGGGCGAGACTGTGGTCAATCTAAATGTGAAAAGGTGAGCATTCCTGTGCCTGAACAAAGTAGAAGTGAAACTGTGAATTGTTCGTATCTAACTTTTTTGTTATCTCTGCCAAAAGGAGGCAGTACTACCAATAAAGTGTATGTTAAAAAGGAAAAGCTGCCTCATGTTTTAGGGCTTTGTTTTGTTCTTTTTTATATGTATACACATACACACGTGTGTGTGTGTGTGTATATATTCAAAAACCCCTTGTTGTAGTTGTGTTCCTAAACATAGGCTTTACTGGAAGGCACTTTGAAGTGAATCATGTAACTCCTAACTTGACCTTTAATTTTTACTTTTGCTCCAGGCATCGACTTTAGGGACAAAAGTTATTGATGAGGATGGCCTGTTTGATCTTATTCGAACTATGCCAGGCAAAAAGTCCAAATATGAGCTGGCGGCTGAAACAGAGGTTTGTTTATTATAAACTTAAGGGGTTTTTTGTTTTGTTGCTTTGGTTTGTTTTTAAGTGAAAGGAGTTTTGGTCTTCTGTTCCAGTAAGAGTAAACCTACAACTGTCAGTTTGACCTTCTAGGTTAAAAGTATTGAAAGTGAAAATTTTATATTTGTGTTTAAGACTTCTACTTGGGAGCTGTAGGGGTTTTTTCCCACCTTTTGTTTTTACACTCTGAGAATATTCTGTATTTTAGGTATCTGACTGAAGAGGTAATTGTATCAGTTCTAAACTGGTTTCAGTTTTAAACTTTGAGTATTTGTTTATTCTTTGAAATAAGTAATTGTGACTGATACCGTGAGGTACCCAGACATGCCCAATATAAAATCGTACTGTAAACATAGTTTACTTATAGTTGTTCTATGTCTATACATAACAGATTTTTTCTTTATATGGTACTTGAACTAATAACATTAAAGGTAAATTTTTTTCAGGGAATACTGTAAAAACAGTAACAAGTTTTTTATGCACATTTAAATTTAGTCTGTAGTGGCTGATAAAATGTTATTAAAATCTCTGTTAGCTCTAGCATGTGCATTCAGCATAGACATTGCTTTGGAACTTCTGATGTGGCTAGACATGAATTGTTGCACGTAAAGATACTATTGGTGTCTTAAGGAAAAGCAACTCTAAGCTTACTAGCTAATTACTTTCACTCCCTTGGACTTGTTTTGGGTTGAACACTGTCTTGAAGCGTTATTTTGCAAGAGCTTTGTGGGTGTCTGGCCCATTTGTTCCAACCTGCCAGTCATCAGTTTTGCATTATTTTTTTTCAATGATGCATCAGGCTTCCTGAGTGAGGGGACTGCTCTTGGAATGACCAGAACATTTCCTGCCTCTTTTTTGTGAGTTGTGCTACAGAACCAGGTGGCATCGTGTTTAACAGTGGTTTATTTTTCAGAGGAAAATGTGCTCTTGAAGGTTTATTTTATCAATACATAAGCTTTGTTACTTCTTAAGCATTCCTGTACATGTGTTCAAAGACATTTCCCATTAATTTTCTTACCTTTATTTTCCTAAGGCAAAGATAGTAGAGTCAAGACCTAAAAAGACACCACAGAAAGCTGAAGCTGGAAAAAGGAATTTTAGCCCCTTCAAAAGGGAAGCTGATAATAAAAAATATAAGTCTACTCCCCAAAAAGGAGATACCGTCACATCTGTCCAGAAAGAAACCACTGCTGTTCGAAAGCTTACAGACTTTAAACGGCAGACTGTAGAGAATAAAGAAGCCCCAAAACCTAAGAACTTGGTTTCTGAGGTTAATGACGATGGAACAGAGAGATTGCTATGGGTAGATAAATACAAGCCTGTGTCTCTTAAGGCAATAATTGGACAGCAGGGTGAGCAAAGCTGTGCCAATAAACTGCTCCGATGGCTCCGAAATTGGCACAAGAATACCTCGGAAGATGGACAAGGTGACCAGCATGACTAACTTCTCTCTGTGCTCTTCCATGCCAATCACACTGCTTGGTTCCCTGGACCAATACGGGCTTTTGGGACAGTAGAGTGACTCTAGAAGTCGGGAATGAGGCTGCAGTTGGATGTGTTTTTAGCAGCAATTGAGCCTGAGTAGTGGTTTTGGGTTTTTCCCCTTTTTTTTTTGTTGAAGCAGTTGTTCTTTTACTACCNATTTTTTTAAGTCTTGTGGTAGTCTCTTAAATGTGATATTCCCCCCACCCAAAATAACCTACCAGTAATGTAAATAGAAATGGCCTCATATTCAGCCTAGTGAATTCTTTCTGACCAAGAGAAATGTTGGCCAGTGCTAACATGTCTGTACACATGGTGAAAATACAGTCTACAGGGCTGCCATCATGTACGGGGAAGAGATTAATTGTTACGGTCCTGGTTCTGCCTGACAAGCAGCCTGTGTCATGTGTGGTGTGTCATCCTGTAGACAGTTTTTTCTGTGATTAAAATAGTGTTTAAGCTTCAGTGCTAGTGGGGTTTTTCTGTGTGTGGGTTTGGTTTGGTTTGTTGGGTTTTTTGTTGTGGTTTTTATATGATGTAATGGTGAGAAAATTGCAGAAGTGATTTTATTACCTTAATAGCATTTTTGCTATTTTTCAGTTTAGAATCACTGCAAGCCTTAAACTAAGAGGGTTTAAACAGCTTTTTTCCAAATGGTTAGGATGCACATGCATATGCATATGCATTTTTCATATCAAGCCTTAAACAAGGAAAAACTCCAGTGATGCTCGATATCTTTAAAGATTTACATGAATTATACAGTTTGTTTTGTAATACGTACCTAGGTAAAACCTGGAATCTTCTCTTACAGCAAAGACCAATAAAACTGGAGGCAAAGATGATGGCACTGCTTTTAAAGCAGCATTACTTTCTGGTCCACCTGGAGTTGGTAAAACTACTACAGCTTCTTTGGTTTGTAAGGTGAGTTCATATTAACAGTTGTTCCCAGCACTATTTGTTATATATTGATTCTGTATCTGGACACAGATACAGTGTGCAGGTGGCTATCCCCTAAATTAGCAGGGTCTGCTCCCAGCCTAGTTCCACCTGCTCAGAAAATATGTGGATGTTTAGATACCTTTATCAGGTCTGGGGCAAGAACATAGCAATGGGTGTCTGCATTTTTCTGTTATATTGAGAGGAAGCATATCACAGTGTGTTGAACAATTTCAAATGGTTTTCAAAAATGGTGAGCATTCAGTGTTAGTACTGAATATTTGCACTAAATTTAGTGGGAGTTGCATTCTGGCAAGCTTTTTGGAAGTTTCTATGACAGGCTTGGTTTTGGTTTTTATATATCTAATAAAGATATCTTCCCCAGACTCATTCTAAATTCAAATACTACTTTGGGATGAGAGAATTTGACAGGGCTATGTGTTCATTTCTAAATCTGAATTTAGAAATTAGTTTTTCCTAACTCACTGGAACATTGTGTTCCACTAACTGTGTCATGAGAATCAGCTGAGAACTCCATATTGTAGAACTACTGTTAAAGCTAATTTACTAATAGTGTTATTACAAGAAGTTACAGATTTTTTTCTGTTGTTCTTTGACTTGTATCATATTCTAAGAATGTTCTTACTGACAGCTTGGAACAGTTGAGAACTATTGTCAGCTATCTGATCTTTGTGCTGGGAAGGAATGATTACTTACCTCAGTATTTGAGTTGTGCAGAGTAACTCCCAATCTTCCCCTGCCTTAGAGCTTTGCACTGGCAAAAACGAGACCTGCAGAGAACGTGCTGACTGACTTGTGCTCATTTCTGCACTAGCATGGTCTTTTCTGCTTCTAGTTTCTAACCTAGCTTGCTCACAGCTGCTTCAGGTCTCTGCAGAGCATTTTGCTGTACTCCACAGGAGCAGCCAACACAACTGGGTTGTTCATGCTGCAAGAGCAAAGCTGTGTGCAGCTCACTGCTGTGATGTGGCATGCCCCTGGCAGGGGAGTTTGCTGATAAAAGAGCAGATGGGTCAAGTTCTCTGAGGCTGATGAGGAGCCCAGCCCCATTCTGAAGTGCTAGGACTGCTGGGGGAGCCATGCGTTTCCTAGCTGTTAAATAGTTAAAAGCTTGTCTTTCCTTCAGCTTTCAGAGGGATCTGGCACGTTTCTTGTCCTGACTCTTTGTGTATAAGACTTAAATATGCAGCTGGAAATACCATGGAGCTTAGCCAGCCTTGGCTCGTAGTTCCGTTTCTGTCCCTGGTGGCAGGTTCTGTTAATCCTTCAGAACTAAATTTGTGCCACTGACTTCCTGCCACCCTCCCCCCCGCCAATTCTCTTTTGAGCATATCTGTACCATGTCTGGTTATAAATGTTTTTGGAGTGCGAGAGAAAAGGAGTATAAGGAGAGAAAGGAATCAAAGCCACAATTTATATGTGACAGTGGTGTTGTAAGAGCTTTCTTCTGGAGCTCTGAAATACTGTTTCTAATTCTGAGTATGTGTATGCTCTTTCACTGGTCTGTGTTCTCATTTTTTGTGTGGTTTTTGTGTTCGGACTAGGAACTGGGGTATAGCTATGTGGAGCTGAATGCCAGTGACACTCGCAGTAAGAACAGTCTAAAGGAAGTAGTTGCTGAATCACTTAACAACACCAGCATCAAAGACTTCTGTTCTGGTATGTTTGTAGTTTGAAGGAGGATTTTTGTTGTGTTAAGAGTCCGGTTACAGGAGGAACAGAGCTTCCTTGTTACGCAGTAGTGTTAGGAATTTAACTTGCTGATCACGTGGAGGGATCCGGCTCTAATAGGGATAGCTTCATTTAGTGAGCTGTTTTATTTCATCCTCACTTGTAGAATTAAGTCCTGCTATCAGTAGAATCAGTTGTTAGACTGCACAAACTACTCAAGAACTCAGCTGTTCTGTTTCATGGGACTTGTTTCTTGGAAGATGACGTGAGGTTATAGTCAGTTCTATTCTATGAACATAGATTCATGTGATCAAGTGATAGAGCAAGAGGTTCACTAGCACCTCACTTGTCTAGAATGGGCTTATCTAACCTATAAAGTATTGGGTAAAACTCTGAGCAAGACCCTCTTTTATTCCCATCTCATTTTCTTGTCCATATTCATTTTCAGGCACATCCTCATCAGTTAGCGGGAAACATGTATTGATCATGGATGAAGTGGATGGTATGGCAGGCAATGAAGACAGAGGAGGGATTCAGGTGAAACTGCTATAGTTATTAGCTAATGCCATTGCTTAGAGCGCATACCATATATAGTACAAAATATTTCAAGCCAGTCTACTGTCATCAACCCATGGTCTATAAACTGTACTCTATGGAGACTTTCTATCTGACCTATTTTAGAAGTCTGTAAGAACAACTGTGCATTGGGGGGGGGGAAGATAATTCTGTAAAAGAAACCTGGAGTGACAAACTTGGATGTGTGCACTCCAGATGTTTATTCCTGGACAAGTGAATTTATCCTGAGGTCTCTGCAGCTGACACCTACTTGCAGTGGGAGGTTGTAATCTGACTGGGACAGTTGTTCCCTTCACTAGGCAGTAACACTGGATAAACAACATGGCGTAGGCAGTATTATACTTTTTTTTTCTCCTTAGCAGCTCCAGTTTTAGCTTCTGAAGATTTCAGTGGTCAGGTGCAATACTTTGACAATAAAGGGCATACAGATCTTTAGCTCGGATGTGGATGCTTACATTGCAGGAATATGAAATTGAACTGAATTTCACCTTCATTAGGGCAGGCGAAGTTTGTTCTGGTAAGCCTAATAATGCTGAAGCCTCAGGGTTGAGCTCTTTGGACGGGGAAGAGCTGATCTCTTTACTTCCTGCTTCTTCCTTGTTTGTGGCAGGGTGCAGTCAAAGATGTGTGCTCCCTCTGGGTGTAGGCTGGGTCAAACCGGCCTTTGGACAAATGCATCTAGCTTTACAGGTGGACAGCTCTACTCTGGGCTATTGATCTTCATTGCTTCATGCTGAACGGCCCAAACATGATTGCTGAAAGTGGAAGTGGGTAGACAGCAGATTTATTGCAGCTGAATAGAACAGCAAGCGAAAGAGGTAGGAGAGGGGCTAGACTTTTCACTGCGTAGAAACATGATTACAGTAAGAGGAGTTTTATAGACTTGCATCTGTCAAGGATCTGATTTAAGGCTGGGAATAATGCTGCTTGGTATGACATTTTAATTGTTCTAATTCTCTGAGGTATCTAATGTCATTGCTGTAATGTGTTTAAATCGCAGGAGTTGATTGGTTTGATTAGACACACAAAGATACCCATCATCTGTATGTGTAACGATCGCAACCACCCTAAAATTCGTTCCTTGGTCCACTACTGTTTTGATCTCCGTTTTCAGAGACCTCGTCTAGAACAGATTAAGGTAAGGCAGCTGTGGCTGTATGGGCTGCACTGAACTACCATCAGTAACTTCTGTCTTCGTGTGGAAGAATTCATACAGGATTGGAAACACCACTTAAATCTATGGATCACCTCAGTGAGTTACTCTGCTTTTCAAAATGGGTTGCCTGAGGTTTTTCTTCCCAAAGAATTAAGTATCCCAAGGTCTTTCAGATTTAGAAGTCTATCTTAAATATATCCAAAGATTTTTTTTTTCAATGATCATATGCTTTTTCTTTTTACACCAATGACAAAGGATGACATGTTTATGAGAGAACTTAAATTACATGCGCTTAATAAAAAAACCTAGAAAAGTACAGTAATGCTCTTTCATAGATGTGTCAGTGTGTTCTGTAGGGGGAGGAATTTATAGGAATTCTCTAGTGACAGTTTCTCAATTGTGTGTTACAGGGTGCCATGATGTCTATTGCGTTTAAAGAAGGCTTAAAAATTCCACCACCTGCTATGCAAGAGATAATCCTGGCAGCAAATCAGGACATCAGACAGGTCGGTGCCAGTTCAGCATCAGTGTCCATTCAGAGAGCACATCATGTACAAGCCCTTGATTTCAATATAGTATTTGAACAGTATTATTATTCTTAAGTATAGACATCAGGCTGTTTTCTGCTCGAGTCTTCAACTTAAATGCTATTATGCTACCAAATTGTCAATTTTATTCTTTAGGTTTTACATAATCTTAATATGTGGTGTGCAAAAGATAAATCATTAACTTACGATGAGGCTAAAATGGATGGCAGCAGAGCCAAAAAGGATATCAAACTGGTAAGTGTAAAATACTGGATTGGCTTTTACTGTCATACTGCTAGCTTTTTCTAATCTTGGGTGGTTATGTTCAGTCACATGTGAACACATTTCTCTGGCGTTTGAGCTGCACAAAATCTCGTATGTGTTGTTTCAAACAAGCTTTAATGTGCCAGCAAATTGTCCCCCTGTACTCACCACTGGTGAGGCCGCACCTCGAATCCTCAGTGTGTTCAGTTTTGGGCTCCTCACTACAAGAAAGACGTTGAGGTCCTGGAGCATGTCCAGAGAAGGGCAACGAAGCTGGGGAAGGGTCTGGAGAGCAGGTCTTATGAGGAGTGGTTGAGGGAGCTGGGGTTGTCTAGTCTGGAGAAGAGGAGGCTGAGGGGAGACCTTATTGCTCTCTACAACTACCTGACAGGAGGTTGTAGTGAGGTGGGGGTTGGTCTCTTCTCCCAAGTAACAAGCGATAGGAGAAGAGGAAATGGCCTCAAGTTGTGCCAGGGGAGGTTTAGATTGGATATTAGGAAATATTTCTTCACTGAAAGAGTGGTCAGGCGTTGGAACAGGCTGCCCAGGGAAGTGGTTGTGTCACCATCCATGGAGGTATTTAAAAGAGGTGTAGATGTGTTGCTTAGGGACATGGTTTAGTGTCCATGTGTTGGACTTGGCAGTGTTAGGTTAATGGTTGGACCTGCCGATCTTAGAAGGTTTTTTTTTTTTCAACCTAAATGATTTTGATTTATATTCTGGTGTAATCACTAGGCTCTGTAAGCATCTTCTGAAGGAAAGCACTGATAGCCTAGATGCAGGGAGCTGTCAAACTTGCCACAAATCATTGAAGAGCAGTAAATCCAGGACTGAGTATGTTTTGATGTACTGGTCTCTTATGTAAGATGCAATTACGAAACTCATACTTCTCATCCCAAGTCTGCTATTTAGCAGATAAATCTCTAAATATTGGAAGTAAAACTCAATTCTCAAAACCGGTAGAGCACTAAGAAGGAAATACTGACCATTGAACTTGTACTGATGAGTCCTGATATTGTTGGGTACCACCAGTAAAGTAAGTTTGTTGATACTGTGCTGTGTCTTATTGTTTGTGTTGACCTGCAACCCCCTGACTTCTTGAAATATTGTTTACTTAGGGCCCTTTTGATGTTGTCCGGAAGGTTTTTGCTACTGGCGAGGAGGCTTCTCGTATGTCTCTTATAGACAAATCGGATCTTTTCTTCCATGATTATTCCTTAGCACCTCTTTTTATCCAAGAGAATTATGTACATGTGAAACCAGCTGCTGCTGGGTGAGTTATTCCATAGCCTAAACTGATGTAGGCTTTTGTGTCGGGGAGTAAAACTAGACTAAAACCTATCTGGATGTTTCTTTTGTAATATAATAAACTTTGGGTTTTTTCCAGAGGAAATCTGAAAAAGCACTTGGTGCTTTTGAGTAGAGCAGCTGATAGTATATGTGATGGTGATATAGTGGACAAACAGATCCGTAGCAAGCAAAACTGGAACCTTCTTCCGACACAGGTGAGCACTTAACACTCATTTTATGTCCTTTATGGGTGTTCATTGTAAAAGACTGATCCCTTGAAATTGATGTTTCATTATAATTTTATGACCTGTATAGCTCATACTTCACGTAGTGTTCTGTTCTGCTGGTGAGTAGAGCAGTTTCCCATATTCGTATTATTGAACCCATGCTGTATCATGAAATGAAGTCTTCTGACACTTTGAAAAGCTTGAACCTTCTTTATGAAGCGTAGGAGCACAAGGCACATATCACTTCTGATGTGCAGTTACAAGCCTACTTTGTTTTATTTATGTGCTTACCATCCCAGCCTCTCGCCAGGCCAATATTCCTCCCAAAGCACAGAGGACTGAAGCTCCGTCACTGTGCTTCTTTTAATGATCACTGAAACATTGACAAGACTTGTGCTTAAAGGATTATGACTGGCATCGGAGACTGTATCGTGGATTAAGTTGGAACAGACCTCTGGAGGTTGTCTAGTCCCTGCCCTGCTTAGTGCAGGTCTAAACAGATAAGTGCTTAGAATTAGTTAGTGGAGTTTATGTAGATTCATGGTGGTCTTTGGAAATGTCTCCTTCACTGTGTCTGTCTGCTGGAGACTACAGCACTTGTTTGTGTGAAGTCAGCTGCTTGTCTGACTGCACTCTCAAATGAGAAGCAAACAGGCTTTTTTTTTTAATGGCTTTTAAACCCCAGATAATTTCACAGATATTTTAGAAGATGGTAGGGTGGTACAAGAGATGAAGCTGTAACCTAAAACGGGTTGAACGGAAACAAGCAGCCAAGAAAGAGTTCTAAAATGAGCCATTTTCACTGTGGAACTGTATTCACTTCCCCCTTTCATGCGAACAAGTAGGGTAGTGTGTCACGGTGTCAGTGAGACTAATGCATTGTGACTTGAGTTTGGCAGGTGTGTTACTTTTTCAGGCTATTTATGCAAGTGTTCTCCCGGGGGAGCTGATGAGAGGTCACATGTCCCAGTTTCCCATCTTTCCCAGCTGGCTGGGGAAGTTTTCATCCACAGGCAAGCATGATCGTATCATTCAAGAACTGGCAATGCACATGAGTCTCAGGTAGTACCGACTTTCCTGTTCTGACTTATATTGACGCGGATATTTAGTTCTCATGTAGTTCCTTACCTACTGTTAATTCCTTGCTGTGCTTGGTACAAATTCAGTGTATATTCTGTGAATATGCTGTTGGTGACACTTTCTTAGCACCTAATCTGGACAACAGTCAGACTACAAACACTTTTAGTATAGTCAGCAGTACTGTGACTCCTCCCCCCCCCAAGCTGTTGTTTCTCAGTTAAGGACATGTTTCCCTTGAGTGTTCGGTGTCAGAATGCCTTGCATCCCTAACGCAGGTATGGCAACAGGAATGGTGCAGCACAACTTGCAGTTAACTCCTAAGGCAGCTGATTGTCTGTTTGCTGAGGGCCTGCCTACAGGTTGCTTGTGTTTAGAAGTGGGTGGGGGTGGTTGTACAGATTTACTTACTACTTTCAATTTGACAAAGAACCCAGGCATGCAAAAGGACAGTAAACATGGAGTATTTGTCGTATTTGCGAGATGCGCTTGTCCAGCCCTTGAAAGAGTTTGGAGCAGATGGTGTACAGGAGGCTATAACGTTCATGGATTCTTACTGCTTGATGAAAGAAGATATTGATAATATCATGGAAATAAGCACATGGGGAGGCAAACCCAGTCCTTTTTCAAAGCTGGATCCCAAGGTAAAATTCACTAGTAAATTTTTTTTCCTTCCATATCTTTAAAAAGAAATCCTAGAATAATAGCTGTGGCATGGATGTGCTGCTGGAAGGCTGAAGTTGGTGCAACTGCAAATGAGTAATTTTATTAACTGCATTTAATTAATGGTAGTCTTTGCAAATCAGCTGTCAAACATACTGCTGAAGGTTTTAGGGATGTCCTAAAAGATAGGCTGTGCTTTGTTCAGCAGTCTTACACCTGTTGCTTCTGGTGCAAAGGATCACTGGGACCCAGCTGCATCTGTGGAACACAGAAGGGACAGGGAAAGCCAGTGTCTTGCTACAAGAAAGCTCCTGGCTATACAGTGTGTCACCTTCATGCATTGCACCCCGTTTCTTACCACTGTGCAGAGGAGGAGGGATGCATAACTGTGTGTGTTTCGGTAGTGTGGGCACTGAATTCAGAGGCTGGCTTGCAGCTGGTGGCTTTCACAGTCCAGCTAGACTGAACTGCCAGACCTGGGGTGACTTTGTGATGCTCCTCCAGTGCCCAGCTAGTCCACTTCAGTGGTTGGGACCCTAACCTGGTACAACTTGAGCTGAAGCTCAAGTCCCTGCTGCAAACTAAGCACGTGCGAGATCCGAACCACAATCTCCCCCATCCCAGGTCAAGTGCTCAGGGAAAGAATTTTCTCTGCTGATGGCTAAACCCATGCTACTCTCGGGTGTTTACCCCTCGTCTGAATACGCTGCTCCAGTGGGGCAGGTATTCAGTGCTGCTGAGGGTGACTGTGGTGTTAGTGACTGGGATCAGGCGGCAGCAGGGCAACAGCGCTGAAGTTATTGGAGGCCCAAGTGAGAAGCACCTGAAGGTACACAGTCTGAGGATTATGTGGGACTCACTTAAAATGAGCCTTCACTGTATAGCTTTTAGATGCTTCCTGTGTCCATTGAGACAAGTGTCCTCGTCTACAAATCTTTCATCACATATTCCCAAAGGAAAGATCATGCGGAATGTCTAGCCAAGAGTTGGCTAGCTAATGATCTACAGTTCCTAAGCTGATGCTCACAGTGTTTCCTTTCAACCTAACAGGTCAAAGCAGCTTTTACACGTGCCTACAACAAGGAGGCACATCTGACTCCATATTCACTTAATTCTGTCAAGATGTCTAAAAGGCAGTCAGGATCTGCGGTGACCTTGGAACTGAGTGAAGACTTGAATGTGCAAGAGATCCAGTCTGATGAGGATGAGCAAGATACTGTCGAAAGTGATGCAATGATTAAGGTGACTTAGTTTCCTCTGTGTTAAACTACCACACTAAACTGTTTCCACTTAAGTTACCTTTCTGGGACTTGTGATATCATCTGAATTAAACATGAACAAACAAACAGAAAACCTCCATACTAGATACAAAATACATCATCTCTCAACTTCTAAATTCTTAACTAGTAGTAGTAGTGTGAAGAAGTCTAAGTGATTTCCATCCATTGTCTTTTGCTTGAATATTGGGCCAAAGTGAGACATCGCTGTAAGCTCAGGAATACTGCATCCAATTCCAAAACTTCATAACATTTTAGGTGTTGGTGGGGATGGTGCTGTTGGTAAGGAGCAGCCACAGGCCTTTGCTTGTGGCTATCACAGACAGCAATTCCAGTAATACCCTGTGTACGTATCACCAAATTAGGGAACTGCCATCAGCCCTCAAGACCGAACCTTACAGAGTCTACTCTCGGTGGCATTTAAAAACTGGATATATGAAAGGGGAGGGGAAGTAGAAGAGATGGCTTTTTCTTTTAACACTGATTGCATTTTGACTTATGCTTTTGTCAGGTTGCAGTTGGATTTTAACCTGTCTGTATATTCTGTTTGTAGCAAAAAAAGATGAAGTCTTCCAAGCTGCCAAAAACAGAGAAAAATGAAGAAACAACAAAAAAAGGGAAAAGAAAAGAGAAGACAAGACAATAAAGAGAGCAAGATCTTGCTCTGGATGCAGCTTTGCTTATCTAACTTCTGGCAGGAACATGAAATGGATCCAGTGATGGAGTTGGGAAAGTAGGACCAGTGCATTGAAAATGCTCCTCTTATAGAGGTGATGTAGCTGCTGCACTCTCTCACTATGCAGTGCTGTACTTACTCTGAACGTGCTACAATGTTACAAGCTATAAATATCCCTGTACAACAAACACAGAGGTGCATGAACATGACAACGTGATGCTTAGTTACCTGGCATTTATGCTGAGTCTTCCTAGGGCTTCACTTTTTTAAAAAATAAATCCCCTGGTATTACGAGGTGAATTCTTGTAAATAGTACATGATGCAAAAAAACCCAAACCAAAACTGCATATTTGTACATTAGAGAAATTAAGCAGTGTATAAAATTACAATAAAATGTTTCACAGGAGTCTTTTAAAATTTTGGTTCAGTCATGAAGTGTTCTGTCTCTCTCCCTCTTTTCTTCCAAGGTTTTGGCTTTCCTGCATGTACAGGATGTGGTTATATTCTTTTCCTATGCCTTTGCTTTTGCTTAGTTAAAGACACAGAAAAGCATTGAGGGATTTAGTTCCAAAATTAGAGGAGCCCAGTGCTTGTGAGTTGTATCTTCAATTAAAGCTGGAAATATAAGAAATGTGTAGTAGAAAATAGTCATAGAAGTATTAGGTGGTCAGTTTTGTGGTGTGGGGTTTGTTTTTGCCATTCACATACCACAGAATGACCCTTGGTTTGTCTTTGCTGCAGATAAAATGCAAATTTTGATTGGTAAGAAGAATTATCAATCAGTTTTATTACTATAATAAATCAAAGTACAAAATTTATCAAAAGCTAAATATTTACAGGCTATCACAAAATAGAAGTGACGTGGTTATTAAATCTAGTGGGGAAAAGATGTGTAATGTAGTGATAGAGCTTTCCTTGCTGCTTGCCAGACAACACCTGCAGTTCTGAAAATAAAAGAGATGCGGTTAGTTATATCCCAAGATAATAAAGACTGTGATAGCAAACTACAATGTTCTCTCAGACCAGGAAAAAATAAAGTTTGTGTGGTGTATAAGTAATTTTGTAATAGAACTTCTACATTACTTTGACCTATAGGTCAATGTTTTCACATCAGGTATTTGCATTAGTAAATCTGCCTTCAATGGTCAAAATTACAAAGGAACTTTGTTAACTCATTTTCAGTTACCATTTCTTTAACAAAACCAAATTCTTGGATCCAAGTGTGGGGGATCCAAGTGTGGGGTATAGACAGAGCAGTGGTCTCTTTCTCTGAAATACAAGTATTATTTCAAGCCAATACTATGTAGCTGTTCTCCTGTGATATTTTCTTATATTCTGTTAAACAGAGAAGCTCAGATCATGTAACCTGGACTTTATGGATCTGCTCCTTCCTATTACCATCTCTCTCTTCCTACATGTAAACACTTGTTGGTAGATCTGTAGAAGGATTTGATGATGCTGAGATCTTCAAACTGTTCTCTGTGCTGCTAAAGCACAGCTGGTGTTCAGAAGCATATTCCAAACCAGAACATGTTGCAGAGGATAATGTGATCTGAAGTGAACTGGTTTAAAGCCCCACAGCTGGAATGATGTAACAACCATGTTACTTGCAGTAGCAAAACCTGCCGGTGTTTGCATGCCTGAGGGCAAAACCCCAGGCTGTAAGTTAAGATTCCTGAATGGCGCATTTCCCTTGCTGGAAAAAAACTTCCACTGTCCTCTAGTATGAGCCCTGTTAAGTAAAAAAAAATACCTGAAGTTATTGGTCCCCCTCTTCTGGTTTGAGGTACTGTGTGCAATCATTTATTTTCTTCAGATGAACAATGTTGATCCTTTCAGAACACATTGGGCATATGTTTTCAGTCTGTAACATGCTGTTTTAAAAGAAGGGTGCAGAAAGCATTGACCAGAGTTCTGACCTATGCTGTGTGACAAACACAGACCAGAGCAACAGCTGCTTCTGCCTAGGGGGAGCAAAGATGGGCTTGTTCATTTTTAAGGTTTGAGAATGGACATCATGACAGGAATGTTGCTGCTTTTTGCATGGGCATGAGGAAAATTTGGCAATTAAAGCGTACACAAAGGAGCTTGGGCTAGAACACCAAGTTTCTGCAGCTTCACACTTCCTGATCTCTGAACAAAGGTATCCCATCCCATTCTCGCCCAAGTGATTAGTGGGGAGATGAGATTCTTGCCACCTTAGGCTGTACCCAATGCCATGTGTGTTGGTTGTTCTGGTGCCTGCTGCTGTGCCAGGGTTCCCCCCGTCCCCATATCAGGTTGTCTTCCAGGAAGGAGCTGGGAAATTACACAAGCCCCCATCCACCTTCATTACTCTTCTGTTGTTGGAGCCCTGCAGCTCGGGCTGGGTTCTTTATCATAGTCTTCAGTCCACGTTGAAGCGATGTTCTGTGCGTAGGTTAGATGAAACTACCAAGTCAGGGGGGCTCCTCTTCCACCTGCCCCACCCCACCCCCGCTGTTTCATGTTTTTTAGTACCAAATGAAACAGTTTGCTGCTAAAATATGAACAAACATTGGAATCCTGCAACAGGAAAAAAAATACCCACTTACTTCTTGAATTCTGAATAGAGGGCAGGAAAGTCACAGTGTGGGCAGACGGTCCAGTCATCGCGTATCATATGCCGGCCCTGCAGGCAAAAGGCACAAGCAATTCAGTAGCGTGTGCTGTCCTGGTACACTGGGCGTTTAGTTTTGTACCTGTTATTGTTACAAAGTCTTAGCAACTAAGTTCTAAAGACCTTGAGGAGTTAAAAGCCCAAAACCATAATAGTGTTACTATAGTCTGATTACTGCATAAATTCTGTAACTAGAAGAGGAGCTCTCAGCGAGATACGGTGTTTTCAATATAATTTGCATTCTGCTTTTAGAAAAAAAAAATCTTAAGAACTTATTGAATTACAGCTTTTAAAATTCTTTTAGTTCAGCAATTCTAGAAAGTTATCTGTAGCGCTACGTCTAGAGATGTACGTAAATCTGCTGGGATTCTGGTGTTGCATATGGCACTCAAAAAATGCCCCCAAAGCCATGTCACCTGCGCCCAGGAGGTTGTATGCAACGCTGTCGAGTTTGTGAGCACGCGGCTGCCTGGCACTCGCCTCTTTAAACAGAAATTATTTCCTCTGTTTTGGTATGGTTTACTAATTTGCTTTTGATAGAAAGAATTCATATGTACCTTTTCAATACTATAAAAATGCACCAGCACCTTGAACTATATTGAGAGATTTATGCTCTTAATACGATATGCAATAATAGACTGTTTTGACACTGATGGTCATAAGATACTTAAAAAACCTTGGTTTTCTTTATTAAGATAATATTTCTGAAATATACCAGTCATGTTACTCTGCTAAGCCAATAGAGTAAAAAAATAGATAATTGCTATTAATATTTTTGTAAGACTTAATTCTTTAGTTTTAATAAAGAATGTTAATCCAAACATTTGATTCTTGCTCAAGTAAATTTTGATTTTTCTGTAATTCTAGTGGGACAAATCACTTGACCCTAATAAAAAAGTGCTGGTTATACAGTAGCTAATATCAGTATAAAGATTTTGTACTGATGCTGGTAACAGTGGGATGCGTGGGTCTTCCACTGGGAAATGCACCCCATCCATACCTTTTCAGTACACTCTAAAATATCCTGAAACAAAAATGCTAGACCTTCTAATTTCTGAAAGGATCAGTAATATAAGAAACGCTGAGGTCACTGGCTGAACCATTACTTAATCTTGGAAGTGCCTAAAAATTCCATTACATTCTGGGCATTCCCCAAAACAGTTTTTTTCAGGAGTGGTTTGGTTTTTATTTGAAGCCTTGACAGCCTGAAGCTTAGGGGAGGAGAGCTGTGCTCTCCACCTGCTGTACATGGAAGAAGAAAGGGGGACATCCATCTCTGCCATTATTGCTCGGAGCACCGGAGCAGCTGAGCGCTGGGCTGGGCTGCACAGGCATCGGCACCAGCAGCACAATCCTGTCTGTGCTCTCCCAAATGCTGGGTGTTCAGGGAGTCCTGGTGCACGCCCTGCCCTCTCAGGAAGCTGAAGTCTTCCAGAACCGCTTCGTGATCTTACTGGCACCCTCAAGTGCCCGCAACTTGTAGGTGGCAACTAAGGACACACTGTGACAGTTAAAGACAACAGGATGGTTTTGACTGTTTTAGTAACAGCTTGGGAAAAAATCCCAACAATCCCACAAAAACACCTAGCTTGAATCTACACCAAACCGAGGATGTTCAGATGAACTTATTTTTTAGAAGGAAAGAAAAGCTTTGTGTTCGTTCTCATGCTGCAGGAAATGCCGCACACACTCACAGTTGCAATGCAGTAGGGGAGATTGTTTTTACAGCCGGGACACAAAAGTTCGCATTCTGGGAGCTGGAATGCGCAATATGGACAGGCTGTTATTGGCTCCTCTGCCTCTGTTGTGTCTGGACGCCTAGAATCAAGATACAAATGTGAATAAAGATGTTTCACAATGCCTCCGATACTTAGCAAGTGTTTCTTCTTGGAGTTATTTGCATAGCTTCCAGTTGCTGTTTTATATTCTAACAGATAATTCCTTTTAACTATCAACCAAGCTTCTTCACAATTATGTAAGCTTGGGAAGCGGATATTTTCCATCTAATCTGAAACAATACAGCCTGTTTAAAGCTATAACATCATAATACTTTGAAATCTTTCAAAACTCGTGGTCTATATGTATAGACTATAAAGCTATGGTTTCTCTATTTCAGTGTTTTTCAGTGACAGGAGTGACCACAAAGAATTGAAGTAACAAGAAACAAAAGTGGCATCCTGGTAATACGCGGCACTGGTAACATACGAGCAATACAGCTTGTAACTCTGCTGTCACAGGCTGGTTTTCACCCACGTGTCTGTCACTGTGATGGCACAGCTCCTGGGTTGGGGGAGGGTGGCAGGAGGAGCCCTTCTTTCAGATTTCTGGTGTGACCTTAATGTTTAAGCTTCTGCAGAACATTCACAGATGAAGAGCTTAGATTCACTTTCAGCATATTTTCCGGTGAAGAGGACAGATCTTTTCTAATGTTTAACCTAGGAACCTTGGAGACAATTAGATGGCTTCCTTAGTTATCTTGGTATTTCGTAGAAAGCCTGATTTCTTATTTTATTAGGCTGGGCACGTATGTTTCCCTCGCAATGGCCTGTCCCTTTGCCTCCACTTAAAAAATCCGAGATGTGGATAAACATGATAGATTAGGTCAACATGGCTATTTATTTTAGAAGCTTACTGGAATGTTTCAGAAATACTAACAAGCAGGCAATAGGAAAGAACTTTGCATGAATTTAAAAAAAATGGTTAAAAGATACTAAACAGAATAGGATAAACTTCACACAGGACACATCTGTGGTAACCTACTGCTGTGCTGCATTCTCAAAAAAATACAAGTGAAAATATTGTGATGCCACAGGGGGGAAGCCAGAGCAAGGCCTATTACAAGAAAGTTTCCACAAATAAGATGATGGACTCTGAACTGCTATTGTTTAGGAACAAGATCTTGCAATTATACTATAGGCTATGAAAACATCAGCTCACTTTAAAAACAGTCAAAGCAAATCAAGTAGGTTGGAACAGAGACTCATTCTGCTACTATATAAAATACATGGGTTGCCCACATCTTCAATATAGTGTGTAGGTTTGGTCCTGCCTCCTCCAAAAAGGTTGTAAAAGAGTTTCAGAGAAAGGCCGTCAGGACCAGTAGCCATAAAAGAATAGCTATATAAGCTGAGTCACTTCAGGTCCNAAAAAAAGAGAGGTCTAGAAAATCAGAAATGACACAGAAAAGGCTAGATCTCTCCCAAGAGGAAAACTATGAGGCATCACATTAAACTAGCTAGGGACCAGTCTTGGCACAGTGGAACGTCCTGTCACAGGAGTCATCTGTTGCTAAAGGTTTACATGGCTTCAAGCAGAGAGACTGGATAAGCTCATGGAGAGCTTACAGACCTAATAAATACCTAAATCACCCATATGGGCTCAGCAAGTCCCTGAGCCTCAAAATGGTTAGAGCCTAGTAGAATAAGAAAAGCATTACATATGCTTGCCCTGCTCTTAGACGCTCACCTACGCTTCCTCCTTTGGCAGCGAATATTGGCTAGGATCTGTCAAAACAGAACTTAAGATAAGGAAGAAAATGTCAAGAATTCATCTATTTTATTTGCCCTTCCATTCTTTTTTTTATCCTAGCCATTTATTCAGTAGTCTAAATCACAGGAGAGCGTACTGCTGATGCTGTAGTAGCCAACAGTTTACACCTACATTCCTAACTAGAGAACAACTAAAGCTGTATTGCACTTACGGCTCTATGGACAAGATGGAAAACGCTACTGCTGGCTAGGAAGCATTTTACATGCATGTTGCATTTGAGGCTTATTGCATCCAAGTAAACAGAAGAGCCTTTAATTTTCAGAGAAGGGGGAAATGGCTCTTTGCCTTCCGAATCTGAGACAGCAAAATAATACGAAAACAGGATGAAGCCCCTAGGCTTCATGAGCAAAAATAACATCACAAATAAAGCCTTGATATTGTGTACATTTCAAAGTACAGATTAAGATTGCTCACCTGACCATTGCTTCAATTTTCTTTTTGTATTTAAGATCTATTTTATTACGGTACTCAGGTCTCATCAACATAGCAGCAAAACTGAAGGCCGAGTTCTTCAATCCTGCTCTATGACACTCGATTACAGCTGAAGTCAAAATTGGCACAATATCTGTAAGAGAACGAAACGATGTCAAATATTTATTTACCAATATTAATGTTGAAAGCCTTTGAGCTAATATGGCTAAAAAGGTACTGATGAAAAATGACAGTATTTTTCTTCCTCATGGTGCACAGTTGCACAATATGTGCAATTCCTGTAACCATATACAAGAAATAACGGTTTCACCTCTCACTGCCTTGCACTTCTGAAGCTCAGCATGGCAGCAGGAGTGTTTTGATTATAACCATTTCTCCCAAATCCGGTCAGCGCCATTTAAAGTCTGCATTTTAGTCTACATTTTCCATGTACCCAAAAAGCATTTTCAAAAGAAGATTGATTCAAATTGTGTGATAAAGTCACAGCACCTGTCAGTTCATTACACGCGATCCTGAGACTGTGTGCATGGTTCGGGCAGCTCAGTACTGTAGGTACGGTGGGTGAGGACAGATTAAACTGATGGTGAGGAGCCCATCCTGGAGGCTGTATATCAAAAAGCTATCCTGTGGAGGACGGCAGAGCACAGTGTGTATTTAACACTTCGTGGTGTGCCCTACAGGATCACAGGAGGAGAACGCACCTTCTAATGCAATGATTAATGATTTGTCCTGTAGAGGACAGCATTCTCTTCTATGCTGTCAGCACTTACGTGATGGGAACTTGCTGATGTTGTTGGCTACACGTATAAGCATACGTGCTCCCTTCATGTGATCACCACGTTTCACGTGAGTCTGGAATACAACAAATACATCGAATTAACTGCAGCCTTTAGAGAGCAATTCCTGCAGGCTGCTCTGGGTGTTCATCCTTCTGGAAGCTGCACACCCACGGCTCTTTCATGACACTGCACAGAGGCGTATCGTGCACTAGAGAAAGGACCAGAGACTTCATAGTGGCTCTTTCCCAGAACAGGCTTTCTGGCCTTCCACCCACTACTTGCCTGCTCTTGCCTCACGGCTGGCAGAAAGGGAGGCCAGAAGCTGGCTGTAGGCTGAATGGATATCCTGGTGGGCCATGGGTTAACTACTAGAAAACATTTCAGCCCACCTGCTTAATTCTTTACAGAAAAGCAGCAATCTGCTTATGAATAATAATTAATAATAGTACTAGCAGCATAACCTATTTGTAAGTATGAATGCAAAAGAAATACAGAAAGCGAGATGTAGGTTTTTAATGGTTCAGTGTTTAAAAAAAAAATAGGCTAATCGAAGAGGCAGAAACAAGCAAAAGGTATGGATTGTCCTTGTTAGCATGCACTTGGATTCTCTGATACAACTTAGATGACAAAGTAATTTTTGTATACAGAGCACCCGTACAGTTCAATAAATCAGGGACTGTGCAATGTATGCATAAATTCAGTATCTCAATTCATTACCTTCACTAAAATATAGCTGTGTAGAATCATAAGGTTTGTAGCCATCTCAGAAGGAATTTTAATCTTCTGGGTCTTTAACTCTGAATACATACTGAAAAGAACATCATGTGCATTTCGGTAGTTTCCTTAAAAACAAAGAATGCCAAATGATAAATTTAATTTTTCCTAACAATTTCCTTACTAATGACATATACGGAAGCTGAAAAGGAAGTTATATGTTGATTATTAGAGCAAAACATTTGCATGAAATTTGGAAAGTCACAAGCAGTTGCTTGTCACAGTATCCTAAACAATATCAGCCAGGGAGTTAAACAAGAAAAAAAATTACAGTTGGAGAAGTCATCTAAACAGTAGCAAAACATGTATGTGGATGACAATTTCACATATAATGAAACTTCAAAAAGGGAAGATGCTGTATCCAATACACTGCTTCCACAATAAAGAGAAAAGGCATTTAGAGATGTCATCTCTTTTTGTTCTTCAGTGTCGGATATTCAAAAGCGGTTGTTTAAAAGTTAATTTACCATTTGCTTTAGCAACTCCTTACCTCTGCAACCAAACCAACCCAAAACCTTTCAGAGAGATAATTAAAATTTAAATGTTAATTCCCCAGATTATACTGCTTCAAGGTTACTATCAAGGATTGTCCAGAAACCACAGGATTTCATTACGTTATCAATGCAGCTGAAAACAACCAGTGCTTAGTATAGTTAGTCTACTCCTAGCTGCTATTTATTCTTGCTTTGTTTTGGGGTTTGTTTGGTTGCTTTTTTTCCCATTATTAAAGTATAAGGAAGTCATACTCTTTGCAGTTGGAGGCGTTTAAAGGAAATTTCAGATTCAGATATTTCAGCAAACTTTTTTCCTCTGTCTCTATTTCTCTATCAGCAAACAATTTTATTCTATAGAGCAATTTGTTATGTGCTGTTACACACTACAATTGAATCACCCAGTCGAATTTGTGTGAGGCAGCTAAATAGCACTCCAGACTTAGTTGTTGGAAAACAACATTAATTTTTCATGCTGTGTTACTGACTCCCAGTTTAGCAGGATCAGTCTTAAAATCATGTGATTACATTAAAACAACTTAAAGGAAAACTGCACATAAAATGGCATACCCAAAGGAAAATACCAAACAGTTTGACTGTTAAGGAAAGAATAAACTATATTGGTGTAAACTTCAGAACCAAATTCACTGAAATCTCCTGAAGGAAGAGGGGAACAATCTAAAACTGTGCCTCTGCAGGGGAAACGGTTACTGCAAGATTGGTGATTTTAATGGGAGAAAAATTGTGTTTATTATTACACTGCTGCAGAACACATCTACACTATTAGGGAATGTGAAATACAGTATGGAATACTGCATTTTAGATATAAGTTTTCAGATTCAGAGAAGCTAGTAAATATTTAAAACCTTGAACCATTACATCTCCTGCTTACAAAATTAGCACAAATGCATTATTCACTGCTATGATGAATTGGGAGATCATGATTGCCAAGTGTTTAAAAGATTTTCCACTCCTCAGGCCAATGCTGAGGAGCAGTCCATAAATGTTAATTTGCCTGGGCTGTTCCTGAGGCTTCTATTTTTCCTTTATAGATATTTTTCTTAACTTACTTGAAATGAAAAGCAAGCAGTGTTATGGTAGGGCTGTTTCCATGGCTACAGAGGAGAATGAATAATGGAGGCCATAGCTATTTTGCTTCTAGCCCTGTCCCTTCTTATTACTTTTTTCTATTTCTTATTTCAGCTACCTATTACAGGGGAAAAAAAGGCTTAAGTAAGCAGGTGTCTGATCCTTCAACAGAAATAATCTCCTGTGCACATCTCCCACTGAAAAAAAATCATGTGCAAAGACTAAAGGATCAGTGTCCAAGTTGGAAACCGCATGTAGAAACTGCAATTTTAAGATCTGTGATATATAGAAAAGTAAAGTTGCAGGCAATCCTGATCACTTATGTTTACTTGAATGCAATAAGGAATACGGGTACAATTTTCTTTTTCCCAATATTTAATATACAGGTATCAGTCCCAACCTTTTCACAAAGGCTACTTCAATTTCAAAATTAAACTCTAATATAATTAAAAGCACTGATACATGTCTTTTCTAAGTATAATCCTATATAGATAACGGCACCCTAAGTACTGCAAGGATGTAGTATCAGAGATACTGTCATATCAGAGAAAACAGACTTACCTGAACACTGCTCCTCCCTGGCAATTATTATAGCAGTTCTGGCAGCTTCTCTGTATTGTTTTAGTGCCATGTATAAGCGGAATAGGTACTTGGCATCCTTAATTAAATAATACAAAAGCAATTAACACTAACTGAATACATACTGCTCTATTCCCTTTCTTTACTTGCCCATCCCACCACCACATCCTTCAAAGAAATGGCTTGTTTTGTGAAGAGCTCTTCGTATCAACGTGCTTTAGCTACGCTATGTTCCCCTGTTAAGTTTTGGCCATTAGGACAGTCAGATAAAACACCCACGTTGAGGACCCTGACTGAGTTGTGGCAGTTAGTTGCCAAGCCCTGTCAATATGGATGTAGAAAGCCGCAGTCCATTAGGCACAGAGAGAGTTGTACAGGTGGAAACCCAACAACTTCAGACGTGTAGACATTTATGGTGCCAGGAAAGAACCAAAGGACTTCTTTTAGAAACTGAAGTCTTGCTAGAAATGCTTAAATTGTGTTACAGATCTAGATGCAAACATTGCTTAGTGTGGATAAGGATGACAAACCCTGGCCATTAAAGAGTGTATTGTTCTGGGACTTGTTGGTAGACATCCAAGACAGCTAAAGAATTGAAAATCCAGGGGACAGTCTGCTAACAAAATGCATAAGATTTATAATTTGCTGTACTATATACTGTTGATATATTACAGAATTCAAGAATGGCAAATGTAGCAAAGAGTTCACCCAAGAACTGGCAATCCAACAGCTTAATTGAACATCAAGAAAATTAGTGAAATAACATTAAAACAAAACTTTAAAAAACAAGATAGCTGTATTGAAGAAAACAAACATGAGTTCTATTTTTTGAAGCGTACTGAAATTTCTAGCAGACTAGTTAAAAATATCAACAAGAGAAGAGAGAACTGGTCTTTCATAAGGATTTTTGAGAAAATTCTCAAAAGAGGTCATTCCTAAAAATGCAGCTAAAATACAAAATAAAATGACCTTGCTTATGATGAAAAGGAACTATTAAGTAAAAAAAAGACAAACACTTGGGCTAGTGCCACTCTTTTATATCTTTAGCAATGATTTCTAAAATGGGATCAATAAAAAATAAAGTCTGTCCATGACAATCTATCTTTCAACTAGTAAATCAAGATTAAATTAGGCTGAAATACTCTAAATAATGGTAAGTTTCCAACTTAAATATAGATGAATCAGAAAAATCACTGGTAGCTTTACAGACAGCTTAGTGAAAAAACCAAACCAATGAAATCTGCAATATTATTAATAAAAAACAAACACTGACAATGTGTATTTTATGTTAAAATGGTATAAAAGTGTCCCTAAAAAGAATCGTATTAATCAATGTTGTGCTGTTCTCTGGAATACTGTGTGCTTTTCTTTTACTGTATGCAAGTCTCAAAAACAGCAAAAAAAGCAGAAATTAAAAAGAAGAGAAATATGAAAGATTTAAAGACATTTCCTTATAAAGAAGATGACTGCAAAGATTAACGCCCTACTTGAAAGGCAAGAAAAAAAAGATGACAAATCACAGAAATAAAAGCAAGAAGAAAGACGGGTATACAGAAAGAAAAAAGGCAAGTCAAATTCTTCTTTTTAACTTGCAATATAATGAAAAACACTGAGTGACCAAAAATAATTACTTTTAAACTAATGACGGAGCAGAACTTTAAGTAACACATGATCAAAAGGTCGAACATCCTTAAGAACCATGATTTAACAATAATGAATAGTTATCTGGATAATAAAGTAAAGCACAACTACTTATATTAGTGGGTATTATTTATCCACTGTAAACTTTCCTGTAAAAAGGAAAATTGCTATTCCCTGAGTGGGGTAAAACAAAAATCATTCTGAATGGTAGGTTATGGTGTAATTCTTCCCAACTTCTGACACCTCCTAATGACCACAGACGATAGCAGAAGACTGCACTTCCCCATCCAGGCTGCTTCTCCCTTTTCTCCAGCAGGAGAAGGATCCTGTCCCTGCACGGACCAGTGGTCTGATATGGTATTTGCCATGTCCCTAATTATATTTTACTTAAATAATATATTTAAATTACTTACATGGCAGCCATGTGTAGAAAAAATATAAAAGTAGAAGGCATTTAAGAAAAATTAGTCTCATGTTTTACTTTTATATTCTTGCCTTTAAAGTTAGCCATTTTAAAGGCAAAAAATGCAGGAAGGAATTGTCAATTGACAAGACATTTCCTAAGGTCTTTCGAAAATTTTATTATTGCAATCTAACTGATCTTAATATTAGATAGCCGTGATTTTAATTTAGTTTTGCTTTTTAAAACACATGTACTTCGCAAATATGCACACAGAGAACAGCAGAACCTTGCTACTTAATGCTCCCTGAAAAATTACAAAAGAACACACATGACAAATTAAGAACCTTTACATGCTAAAGTACAAGTACAATAGTTGACATAACAGGTTTAAGAAATAGTTTATAATTAGTCAGACAATAGTGTAGCAAAATTTTGGTAAGCATAATAATTTTGATAATATGGTACTTCATTAAAATCCCACATAATTGTTGTCTGTGAAAGATTTAAAGCCATCAGGCTGCTGTGAGCGATGATCTGCTTTGAAGATCAATGCTTGAAAGCATTAGCAAGTTTCTGCTGTATGGCTACTTTAAGTTCACTCTTACTTTCAGCTTTACAAAAATACCACCACATAAAAGCTGCTATTCTCTAAAAACAACCCCATTTGCTTGATAATTTCAAAACCCACTGTCTCCATAGCATAATAAGGATAAATATGAATTGTTTTTAAAGTAGATTTTTAAAACAAATATGCATGATTTGATATAGTAAAATTTTTTTACTCACTGAGAGAGACTATGGCAGATTGGATTAAAGCATTCAGAAGAACAAGAGAGAGCTTTTAAACAAGGAAAAGCAAGCTCTACATTGAAGTTCAAAACAATATTAAAGATGGCAATTACAGCATTCACAAAATCTTAAGTGTCTTCTAAAATCTTCAGAACCTCTTCACTATGGAGATCATACTGTGTAGCTCACTTCCCTTATCCAGTCCTATGCACTTCTTTCAACCAGATGGCTAGGCTGCCGCTCTTAGAAGAGACTGGATGCTACACTTTCTGTCCACCCAACTTTCAGCATAAATGCGAAATTACTTCTGCTTACACTGATGCTGCACAGATTTTTCATCTAATGCCTCCAACAGCTTCATTCTCTTCTGGTCTCTTGCAGTTGAATTTTGTTTGTTTCACTATGTTTTGCTTCTCTCATAATTTCATTGATATTCACATTTCAAATTACAGCTAAATAGTAGAAAGTAAATAATTAGAGGTAAATAATAATAGCCATTGGGCTATGATTAATGGGATGAAATTTAACAAGTCAAAATGCTGGATTCTGCACCTAGGACAGAGTTACGCCGAGCACAAGCATAAATTGGGAGACAAGTGGCTGGAGAGCAGCCCTGCAGAAAGGGACCTGGGGGTGCTGGCTGACAGCAGGCTCAGTACGAGTCAGCAGCGTGCCCTGGCAGCCAAGGGGGCAAACCACAACCTGGGGTGCATCAAACACAGCATAACCAGCCGGTCAAGAGAGGGTATTATCCTGCTGTATTCAACGTTGGTGCAGCCTCACCTAGAGTACTGTGTGCGGTTCTGGGCCCTACAACTTAAGAAGGATGTGAAGGTCCTTGTATGCATCCAAAGGAAGGCAAAAGCTGGTGAAAGGGCTGGAAGGAATGTCCTGTGAGAAGTGGCTAAGGATTTTGGGCTTGTCTAGTTTGGAGAAAAGGAGGCTGATGGAGCAACCTCATTGCTCTTTGTGGCTTCCTGAGGAGGGGAAGTGGGGAGGGAGGTGCTGAGCTCTTCTCCCTGGGATCCAGTGATGGGACATGTGGGAATGGTTCAGAGCTGCACCAGGAGAGGTTTAGACTGGACATTAGAAGCATTTATTTACCTAGAGGGTGGTCAAACACTGGAACAGGCTTCCTAGAGAGGTGGTCGATGCACCAAGCCTCTCAGTGTTTGAGGCATTTGGACAGTGTCCTTCAACATGCTTTAACTTTGGCTCAGCCCTGAAGTGGTCAGGCAGTTGGACTAGGTGATCGTTGTAGGTCCCTTCCAACTCAAATAGTCTGTTCTATTATATAAAGAGATAGAGGGGGTTTGGTTTTGGTTTTTTTTAATTTTATAAAAGCAAGGTTGGCTTGGCCATCAACTGTCCAGTGTCTCTAGAAGTCTAAAATATCAAACCCTTAATCTCTAGCCACCATACAAAGAGGAAAGAGACAGAATTTCTAATCTCACAACAGAATCATAAACCACAGCTGTAATATTAGCAATGAAATAAACTTAGTGTGCCAAGACCGTGTCATCTCCATTGGTACCAAACCCTACCCCTCTCAGTAAGGCAGAACATATTCTTCCATACCTACCATTTTGCACCTGAGTGTATTTACTGTGAGTTTGTATGAGACCTTAAATTCCTTGACTAAGGAATTAATTGCAGACTGCAATATCTGCACCCGCGGTCTCGCTTTCACAGTAGAAAAACATGGGTGCAGCACCACTTAGCTCACATTCAAGCTCTGCTGTAACAGGCAGTAAAACTTGTTAGTTCCATGAACTCAAGCCCAAATATGACTGAATGTACCACAAGCTCTACGGACATCAAAGCAAAAAATGGACTATAAAGCCTGTTTTTCTATAGCTCGAACTCAGAGAAACCAGACAGCCCATCAGCAGTCACTCTGCAAAAGAGTTGTTTGTCATCTTAACCTCAAATGCTGCTGTTCTGATGTCTAACATGATATTTACAGTGGACATATTTAATCTGTCCTGGGAAAAAAAAATCACACCAATGGAATATGATCAAAATCTACTTCTTATATTGTATATACAGCACATATTTAATCTATGTTCTGCTTAGTCTGTGAACGATCCTCTTCCTTTATTATCAAACCTATGGCATTTGCAACTAATACATAAAAATCTGTCAGCAAGTTATCTTCCAACTCCCAAATCCGTGTGTACAAAAGAGAAGATGATGAAATAGCCTACCAGTCTGCCAAAAGCCTTTTATTACACCCAGTGAATGGTTTGCTTTTAACAAAGGAGCAGGAAACCCAGAAGAAAGGGCAATGGCCCTTTCAAAATTTTATTAATTGATCATATGATATTAAAAGAAGCCTCATAGCACAGAGCACCTCTTATCTCACAAAGCACCTCTTAAATAGTATGAGATAAAAATATGTAAGGTTCTAAGGATCCAAAGAAGATTTTTTTATGACGATGATGAGTGACAATGTAAAGATCAGTGTTCACAGTATTGTATTCTCTATTGTTGATCAGAACTTCCATGTTCGGAAGTTCCAAAAATCTTCAAATGTGCTTCCTGGTTTTTTATTTTCTGTCATAAATTAAATATGTAATTGCATTCTCCAACACAGAACAGAAACACTGTGTTTTACTTTACAGCATATATCCGCAGATGAAACTGACTATGAATAATCAATTCAAACTTTAAACTAAATAGTTCTACATAACAAGAAATCAAAAAAGAAAGATTTAAAAAAAAAAAAAAAAAGGTTTAACTGTCATATGGGCATCCACATGAAGCAGTTGCATTTTCAAGTGATCTCACTGTAAAATTTTTCCCTTCATTTCACATTTTAAACCAGAGTTGTTTTGGGCTAAGCTCTTTTTGGGAACATGGTCATTAATCACTCAAGAAATCAACAAGGAGCTGGGTAATTTTGAAAATCTGTCCACAACTTTTTATGTCTTAAGTTGATGTGTGAATACAGGAACTAATGTAGCCTGATCTTCTTTGGGCTTTTGTCTTTCATCTCCTATTTACTACCTTACTTTCTTCCACTGCAACAGTCAGACCAACTCCCCACACTGCAAGAAGAGATCAGTGCTGTAGCTAGGCTTGAGACACACATGTGCTGAACATCCATCTGGAAAAGACAACAGCCAGCTGGCTAACTGGCATGAACAAACAGCTAAGTCTGTGCAACTACCTGCTTTCATAAAGCTTGGAGAAAGATGATTATATCTAAGATAGTTACTTTCTTTCCTATCTTTCTGAAACTGAAGTTACTGGGTCAATGACTCACAGAGTGATCACTGCTCTTTAATGAAACGAAGCTAAAACACAACCTGTGTCTTCCAAAAATTTTAGGACAAAATAAGCTCAAAAGACCTTGTAGCACTGCAACGTGACACAACAGCAGTGATAAAAATACAATACCTTGGGCATGCCATCAGTCTCTCCCATAAGATAGTCTATCAGCTGATTTGTTAGGGCTTCATCTTTTGCCCGACCCACCTATTAAATAAAGACAGAAGAAGTTATGATAGGAAAGAGAAAGGAAAAAAATACTTACTCATAACAAGGCTTTCCATAAAAACACTGAAACGGAATAGATTTAAAACATGATTTTTTTGAGTTCTGTGTGTTCAAACCAGATGACTACTTGGTTCATCAGCTTTGACATGCAGTAGTTCATATTTATCTTCTCATGTGTTATGTCAGGGGATTATAACTAAATAGGTCTCTACCAGCATGAACTGTTCCTCGGCTTCATTGTTGGGAAGGTGTCTGAATCTAGGGACCATGAGCTGAAGCCTGCTGCCACAAAGCTACATCTATCAACTAAGCACGATCTGTGTCTCAGAGGAATATTCAGTGCTGGCCACTAGAACAGAGCCAGCACTATCTGGCCAGGTGAAGAGAGTCTCAAAACTATGGCTGAGATGTTGAGATTCCACAAGGATACATATGGTACAACTGCAGCAATAGTCTTCGGGCTGTTTCATAGCCTTTGGTTTATTCATTTGGGCTGAAACACCTGGATCCAGAGGAAAGCATTAGACACCTCAAACTTCAGTCTTACAAGCCCTGCCAACAGCTCTGTGAGATGGAAGGCCTCAAGAGCAGCTGTGCTAGCTCTAGGCAGAGTCAGATCTACTGTTTAAGAGTCTGAAAAAACTCTAGTGATACTTAACAAGATTTTCAAAGCGGCGGGTTCTTCAAGGGAACAGAGGCAGTCCGAGGATGGTTTGGATGACAGAAAGTGACAGTCGCAGCGGATGCTTAGACACAAGCTGGCAATGGGCCCACTTAGGCAGGTTTCCAGCACATATAGTCTAGAAGGGAATCTCAAACAGAGTAGGTTCACACATACTGAGGTGCAGCATGAGCTGGAGACCTGATGACTACAGAATTTTGGAGCTCATGAGCAAAATAACTAAGCAAAGATTGCTTCATCCCAAATTTCTTCTTTTTTTAGCTACCGAAAAGAGATTTTTAGAGATAACGGTGTCAGTAAGACTGATGCTGCAACTGGTCTTCTGTCTGACAGTGGAAGCTGAGAGCAGTGAATATTGTCTACCTTGACTTCAGAAAGGCTTTTGACACTGTTTCCCATAACGTCCTCACAGAGAAGCTGATGAAGTATGGACTGGATGAGCAGACCATGAGGTGGAATGAAAACTGGCTGAATGGCCAGAAGCGGAGGATTGTGATCAATAATACAAAGCTTAGTTGAAGGCCAGTAACCAGCAAAGTACCCCAGGGGTCAACACTGGGTCCAATCTGATCTGGATGATGGGGCAGAGTACACCCTTAGCAAGCTTGCTGATGATACAAAACTGGGTGGAGTGGCTGATACACCATAGGTCTGTGCTGCCATCTGAAGGGTCCTTGACAGGCTGAAGAAATGGGCTGACAGGAACCTCATGAAGTTCAGCAAAGGGAAGTTCAAAATCCTGCACCTGGGGAGGAACAACCCCATGTGCCAGAACATGCTGGGGACCACCCAGCTGGAAAGCAGCTTTGCAGAAAAGGACCTGTCAGTCATCAAGTTGAACATGAGTCACCAATATGCTCTTGCAGCAAAGAAGGCTAATGGTACCCTGGGCTGCATTAGGAGGAATGTTGCCAGCAAGCCAAGGCAGGTGATCATTCCCCTCTACTCCAGGCGAGGCCACACTGTATCCAGTTCTGGGATTCTCAGTGCAAAAGGGAGAAGGACATACCGGAGAGAGTCCAGCAAAGGGCCACTAAGATGACGAAGGGCCTGGAGCATCTCTCCTGAGCAACACCTGAAAGAGCTGGGCCTGTTGAGGCTGGAGAAGAGAAGGGGATCTTGTCGATTATATAGATACTTGAAGGGAGGGCGCAAAGAGGAAGGAGTCAGGCTCTCTTCAGTGGTGCCCAGTGACAGGACCAGTGACATAGGAGGCTCCATCCGAACATCGTGAAACACTTTTTCATTGTGAGGGTGACTGAGCACTGGCATAGGTTGCCCAGGGAGGTTGTGGAGTCTCCCTCCTTGGAGATATTCAAAAGCCATCTGGACATGGTCCTGGGCAACAGGCTCTACGTGGTCCTGCTCGAACAGGGGCATTGGATCAGATGACCTTCAGATGTTTGTTCCAATCTCAACCATTCTGTGATTTTGTGTCAGAGAGCAATAATGAAGGCATAATGTCCTCTCTAACCATGGTGTGCAGACTGGAAAAATCAGCAAAACCGAAAAATCATATATAGAAATTGCTAAAAAAGAAAATTCCAAACTCGGGTGTCTCACACAAACACAAAAATCTGAATGAATTCATAAACCCTCCTTTGAAGACTGAAAACACGTTTTCCTCTGGTGTCAGTATTCACTTAGTCTGCTTTTTTAATGTTTAGATATCACCTTTACTGATACAGTTTTCCTTCTATTTGCAATCTGTCCAAACACACTCACTGATGCTAGGAAAACATCACAATACTGAAGGTAAACTTCCTGAAAAGATGAAGAATTTTTTGTTTTATCAAAGTTGCTTACTGTTTCAATTGCCATTTCTATAGCCAAGTTATCTTCTGTGCTTGGACTTTTCATAAAGTGCTTTAATGCCTAAAATGATACAGAGAAAAGTTAGAACTGAGACACAGGAAATGAACATTTTCCTAATTTTTATCAAGTTATTTCTCTCTGCATTTTGACAGACAAGCGGCACACTGAAGGCTTATTTTGACTGTATCAGCCATACGGATAACCACATACACTATAGAGGTAGCAGCTGCTCTTACAGATACTCCTGCAAGAAAGAAGAGTTGAGTCTTTGCCAAATCCTGGTGTATACCTTCATCTAACTGTAAAAGATCTTCACAGCAATATGGTGAGAAGAAATTCATGATTAATGTGCCACTGGACCCCCCACTATGCCCCAGCTGAAGGAGTGGTCACCTACAATGGCTGTAATTTGCAAAAATCAGTCATATATATTTGGTATGTGTTCAGTATGCAGAAGTCAAACATTTAATAAGCGTCAGTTCACTGGTTTGTAACTGATCAAAACGAAGTATGTCAATCGACATACTTCAATTAACGTATTTCCTTTTTTTAAAAAAGCTTTATGTTAGGGCATGCTATAGTATTAAATTAATTAATTAGTCAGCAGCCAAGTCTTCATTGCTCAACCTAATAAAATATAAACAAATTCTAATTCTATGTTCATGACATGTAGAGGTTCACTGAGAATAGCGTATCATTGATCCACCTGGAGCCTCTACTGCTACGAAAAAGGTATGTGCACGGCAGTCTATGATTCACAGAATACAATGTAGATAACTGTAAATATAAATAGCTTGCTTTTTACATTTACGACACTTTTTAAAAATATAAGTATGTCATCAGTTAGGGCAACTAAAGTCTGCTATGAACTTCCCTGATTTTGAAATACTGTATTTTGAACAGTTTCTACGACTGTTTAACTACCACTTTTTTATCCTTTAAGTACTGACCCGTCCATATTGACCACATAGCAAGAAAAATTTTCCCGCCTGAAAATGTTTCTTTTCTCCTTCAAAATATAGTGCGATGCTCTGATAATCTTCGTTGGTAGTACTTTCAGAACCTGCAACAGATAGATAGCAATGACAGCAGAGTATTCTATTAAGTAAGATAAAGGCCCTACTGAAGGAAAAAATTCCTATTCTATGTTTTTTTTCCTACTGACATTCAAAGAAAATCAAAGCCAGCTAGACTCAAATTATGTCTTTCTTATACATTTTTTTCCTATTTAATCAGACTAAATGTCAGACGTTAGGCGCTAGTAACGCAGTAAAATAATCGTTTCCATAGGTTTCACACCATAATGGGATTTCTGTTTTTTTAACAGACATAGTAAAATGGCATAACTATGACCTACTAATTAATTTTTCCATTATGTCTTGACTACAGTAAAACAGAGCAAGTGATTATGAGATTATCACCTGAATTATTTGCACAGTTTAAGGATATGCAAGTACATCTGTATCGCACAGAACAAGACTACCAGGACCAACATAACCACGTGGTAGCATGGAATACTACTTAGTCTTCTAACCAAGACTCCATTTTACTGTACACATCAAAAACAAAGACAGCCACTACTCCAAAGTTAATTTTAAGCCCTTTTTCCACCCACTTAGATTTCAATTTGAGACATCCTATTTTGGATAGAAGGAAGAAAGCATAAGGAACAGTAGAACAATAGTGGCCACCTTTACAAGCAGCTGCAACCAAGCATCACCAAGCTAGCTGTTGCCAAGTTTTTATAACCTTCATAACAAGAATACATTTTTTAAAGGAAGAGATTAATTGAAAAAGTGAGATAATTTGGTAGATACATATGTGGAACTGTTTCCACAAAGAATGGTGCCTGACACAGGTGAAAAGTATAAAATTCACTGCAAATTGACAAGCTGGCCACTCACTTGATGGCCTGAGAAGTCAGCTTCTCAGTAAGGTCTCCTTTTTGCCTCTCACTGAGACCAGAGGAGGCCACAAAGGGCCTTAAAGAGAAAAAAAAAGGAAAGACAAGTGACATACACATGTAAGAAAAGAGCTGGAACCATGATAAAAGGAAAAGAGGGGATAAAATTCAAGAACTGTACCAGTAAAAGTCTCAGTTTTGGAAAAGCAGTACTACATATATCAAGGTCAAAGAAAGGGATTCCCCAACGGACACAAGAAAATAGTCTAGACAAAGGCTTTACCTCTATGGATAAACAGAAAAATGTCTAGCACAGGCAAGATTTGAAAACAACTTGGACTGAAGACCAAGGGAGATACCTAAGCTAAAAGCAAAGCCTAACTTATAGGCCTGAATTAGACACAGATTGCCAAATCTGTCCATGGTGANAGAAAAAAAAAGGAAAGACAAGTGACATACACATGTAAGAAAAGAGCTGGAACCATGATAAAAGGAAAAGAGGGGATAAAATTCAAGAACTGTACCAGTAAAAGTCTCAGTTTTGGAAAAGCAGTACTACATATATCAAGGTCAAAGAAAGGGATTCCCCAACGGACACAAGAAAATAGTCTAGACAAAGGCTTTACCTCTATGGATAAACAGAAAAATGTCTAGCACAGGCAAGATTTGAAAACAACTTGGACTGAAGACCAAGGGAGATACCTAAGCTAAAAGCAAAGCCTAACTTATAGGCCTGAATTAGACACAGATTGCCAAATCTGTCCATGGTGACTGGAAAGGGAAAAGGCTGGGAAACAAAACTTCACACCCCTTGTCTTATGAT
>WEKW01021217.1:11148-22215 GCA_013389905.1 Sula dactylatra | reverse complement strand
TAGATATCATGGAGTCAAGCGCAGAATAATCTGGAGAAAGACGATCCTCTCTATCACCTGGTGCGTTATGTGAACTGGTACTTCATTTTGCAAATTTCTACAAGGTTACAAAGTAGAAACAGCTTCTAGAGGTTCTGGAGGAGCCTCCTGCAACTGTAAATAGTAAGCATCCAAACACTTCATTATGTTTGAAATATCTGACCCAGTTCAGGAGCAGTTTGTGTTGCTGGGAATGGTATATAGTAACCCTGGGTTTTGTTTTGTTTAGATTTTCTTCTCAGAAAAAAATAAAACATCTCAACAACTCTTAGGCACCCTATTGGAAATGTGACAAGTTTGGGTAGTACAGACTCGGTAAGATTGAATTAATGGTGTTGTCTACATCTAATACTTTCACTTTCAGAAGAACATTTTTCTAGTTCTTCACAAAATTTCTATGAAAAGAATATACTATATAATTACTGGCATTGATTACATATTCACACCTTAAGGGAAAATATGTTGAAAGAAAGGCATTCTGAATTTGAAATGGATATGTAGTCAAAAGTAAAAATAAAAGTGAAGCAGGCATTTGCCTAGTAGGTAGCTTTCAGAAAAATCCTACTTAGCCTTGTATGAAACAGATGGGATATTTGTCTCTCTCTGAAGAAAATGCATCTACTTTATTCATCCCATCTTCTTTTAGGCTTATAAAACATGCCTTTGTGATAGGGAAGCTGTGAATGAGAAGGTGAAATGGTTCAGAAATACAGATTAAGAAATACACAATCAAATTGGAATAGACCTTTTGATTATATATTAAAAGTTGATGGGTGGCTTAAACTTTCACACCCTGCTCTGGTTACTCCTGTCGTGTACCTTCTGTAATCATACAACTGCCATTACATAGCTAACTCACTTGTGCATCTGGGGAAGAAAGTCAAATTTTCAAAATATTTTCAGTTTAATTAAACATCTGTTTTCAGAAAGCCAGGAAATGACCAATCTCTTTACTCAAGAAAGTATTCATGTTCAAAATGAATGACAGACTGCTTTTACAACTCCCTGTTGGATTTACTGCTTTGCTGTTAGAAATGTCGTTCTTTACAGTGAGGTATCAGGGATCTTTGTGTATGAGTATTCCAGGGTGATGCTCATGTTGTGGAGAGTTCAGGTCTTACAACTTCATGCAAAGTCCAGAACAATTAAGCAAGGTGTTTAAACTGACCTTCTCCTTTCAAGAGCTTTCAAATTAAGACTGAAATTATTCCTGGAAGCTGTGCTTTACTGAAACAAAAATTATTGAAATCAGTTTGGGGCCAACTGATTAAATTTAAAAACCTGCAGTATAAAGGACAGAACAGATGATATAGTGGCATCTGCTTGCCAGAGGATTTCTGACTTCTTTCAACATTTGAATCTGCTTGAGTGCGTAAATCTTGGACTGTCAAATAAACACTTGCCAAATATTTTTTAAGAATTCCATAGTCCTGAAATATTTTGCATGAAGTTTTAATTCTATTGATATATATGTATCTATAACCATATTTATTAAAGTAATTGAAGCATATCTGATTTATAAGATTTTAGAACTGCGAATGCTATGTGAAACTATTGCAACTAAAGTGGAAACTTTCTTTCTGAAACAAGATACAACCATCCTCACAGTCTAGACTGTGGGCAAGCAAGAAAGATTTGTGGTTTATGGTCATATTTGGAGTTACCTAGTCCTAGGAAGACAACTAATCTTTTGGAACCTTTTAGTGTCTTTTGGTATCTTTTGGAACAGACTTTATTCTTCGACTCATGAGGATTTATTTATATATAGACAAAATGGTGGTGTTTTATACTCTTCGTAAAAAGCTACACATAATTTCATTAAAACTGCATTATGTCACAGCTACAAGGTTGTTGTAACACAACAGAATTACTAAACAGTAAGCAGCTGATTATGAGAAACTTTGATATTTTAACTGTATTACAAATACACTAAAACCAAGCACAAGCAAACCAAATCAGAAAACAGAATCATTCCCTGGGTTTTTTGTTTTCCCGTACTTTTGGTTCATTTTGGAAAAAATGAACTAAATCTACTACAACTAGGGGCTAATATAAATCCACAGTAATTATGAGTAAATGATTAATTGTTTTAGAAATGTTGTTCTATGATAGCTGCTTTTACCAGTATGGCATATGAATGGTTTTGGAAAATATGATATACAAGTGTTTACCACTGTAAGATACATAGAATCATAGAATTGATTAGGCTGGAAGGGACCTTTAGAGGTCATCTAGTCCAACCCCCCCACAGTGAACAGGGACATCCCCAACTAGACCAGGTTGCTCGTAGCCCCGTCCAACCTGCTTTTGAATGTTTCTAGGGATGGGGCATCTACCACCTCTCTGGGCAACCCGTTCCAGTGTTTCACCACCCTCATTGTAAAGAATTTTTTCCTTATATCCAGTCTAAATCTACCCTCCTTTAGTTTAAAACCATTACCCCTTGTCCTGTCACAACAGGCCTTGCTGAAGTGATTGCCCCCATCCTTCCTGTAGTCCCCCTTTAAGTACTGAAAGGCCGCAATAAGGTCTCCCCACAGCCTTCTCTTCTCCAGGTTGAACAATCCCAACTCTTAGCCTGTCCTCATTGGAGAGGTGCTCCAGCCCTTGGATAATCTTTGTGGCCCTCCTCTGGACCCGCTCCAACATGTTTAAATAGAGTTTAATTCAAACATAAACTCAGAAGGCAGATACTGGAGAATGTATGAAATATTAATCCTAAAAAACCCAGAACATTTTGAAAGGTAATTTTTACAAAGAAAGGCTGAAATCTCTGCAATTGTAAACTCATAAACATATGTTATGGCAATGAAACAAGAAACTTTATCTGACAGGTATGGAAAAATCAAATAACAATACAATAGAAGAAAACAAATGTTAAAAATTGCTCTGCAATTAAATCTGAAAGTCAGCTGAATTATCCTGCTTCCCTTGTAGACCTTTCATGACATGTTACTAACATTAGAAACTCTTTTAAAACCTTAAAAATTGCTGCATTCAGTGAATGTCACAGCTCTGGCAAACTTTTTAAAGAAGCAGATATACAAATGATAAAACTACAGGCCCTCATTTTGTCTATGTAACATTAGCTATGCACAATTGTATCCGAATGCATACGTAACACAGCACTGTCATTAACAGCTTTAAGCAGGCTACACATATATGTGAGTTTGTTGCTGGCTAAGTCCTGCACTCTCTCCTTACACAAAACTACTAATTTCAATTGGAACTACTGAAACAAATGACAGGAATAATGTTCTTGAGAGGCAAGTATTTCTTTAGATGTTTAAAGATATCGAATTAAGGTATGCAATACTACCTTTGAAGTCAGTTTTTTATACATATGAATTTATACACACAAAATTCTGCAAATTGAAATCCAGGGAAAGGCATCTTCATAGAGTTTATTACAAGTGGGAACACAATTTAAGATAAAGATACACTGAAATGTTCTGATTTTTTTTCCTTTGAACAATATCAATCACTCAAAATAAAACTTTTTCATGAACATGCATTGTTTTAACTTAAAGTCTCAGATTTTGGGGATTGATTAACTGAAGTTTGCAGGTCTTCGTACCCCAGGTTAGGAATATCACTAAGTTGTAAGAACACTTTCTTTCTGTGTGGCTTATTGAATGTAAAACTATTTAAGTAGATGGGAAAATGAAAAGTTGTAAGGATCACTTTCTACTTGAATGTTAGGACACTGACACGAAATGTGGATTCCTTCAAACAAGCTCCGCTGAATCAGATGAATCAGAAGTATTTAGTCTAGATTATTAAAATACTAACTATTGAGATATTGGCTACCATGGGGCTTTCCTTTTTTGAGTGGAAAAGAGTTGATAGTAAGAAATCACACTCTCTGATGTGATATATAGCTCTACCATAGAATAAACTGCAGAAGTCATTGAATTGTCATGGTAAAGACAGGTCAAGAATTTTTCATAGAAAGGTATTTCAATCTCAGAGTCTGATAGTGTTACCATCAAAGACAGCTGTGTGAAAAGTGTCAGGAAGGTACCTGAACAGAAAGGTAGAGGACAGCTGATAAAGTTCCAGTGATGTAGCTTTAGCAGAAAACCAAAAGCCTTTTCTGGGAGCAGAACACCAGCTGAAAGCACACTTCAGCTTTTGAATGGGGAAACTGCCTCTTGTTTTGTTCTCCTTCCATGTTCTGGAAAAGCATTCTTATACTCTTTGTAAATGAATAGGACTGCAACTAAAAATTTTGGATGCATATGATTAAACTCTATCCTGAAAGAAGCAATTCAGAAAGATTATTAATATTGACAGGAAAACTGGTCATAGGCAGAAAAGATAAACAGAATACAGTTGGAAGGAAAGCATCATAAAATAACAAGCAGAAAGTAATAAAATACCATGGCCTTATCTGCTTTTTTAACACATCAACTGTCAGTATAGTATTTTTAGGTGTGACCTGAGATAACATACACTTTTCATTATTTTAATCTCTGCAATGGTTTTTGTCTTTTATAGTTATATTTCCAATGTTCAGTGATCTGCCTCCTCCTTCCTACCACGCTTCCTTCCTTCTTCCCCCTTACCTTGTACTCTTCTTTTCCTTTTCTACCTCTGTTGTAACTTTGAATTAAATGAAGTTTTGTCAATCAGTAAGATGACAATATCAGCTAAAATGGGAGAAGGGGAACCAAGAGAGAAGACAACAATAATTACAAATCTGTGTTTACGGGTGGAGTATGGGATGGAACTAAAGAACCCAGAAAGAGAAATGAATGAGAAAACATCTTTTCCAATTATGTCTTGACCTCATTTAGGGTCTATTTCCTTGCACTAAGTCATATTTATTTTTTGGGGCTTTAATGTCTTTGGAAAACAACTCCTAGTGCAGGCATTTTAAATATACTTTGATCAATTACATAAAACCCAATGTTTTCTACACCAGCTAGAAATGATTTTCTCATGGATGGAATGGCATAAACTGTATGTTATTATTTTATTTTTTTTCATTTCTAAGGAGAAAAAACCCACCTTGAAAAATAAACATAAACTTAAATAAATCTGAATAAAATTTTTATAAATCTACATAAAATTATTAAACAGTAAACAGTGTTTTGAGTATTAATAGTTCTGAAAGCTCTTTTTACCTTATTCTCATACTAATAATCATCTGAAATAACAGACAACTATCAAATTCAACATTATTTTATCTTAGTGTTGTGAGGGTTTTGGGTAAATCATATCACTACAAACCTTTTTCTCAACGAAATGAAGGTATCAGCTAGGGCATGACTAGCTGACTGTCTGAAATTGACCTTTTAACATGTTGTTCGGAGTACAACTGGTATAATTTAGACATCAAATTTTCTAAAATACCTGACAGCATGATGAGTACAATATGAATACCTAAACACATTTAAGATAGTTCACATTTACATGAAATAAAATGAATTTACAAACAGCAGCTAGTCCAATATTGTACCTGATAATATTTTTCTGAAACTGTAGTTTTAATAAAAAAGCCACGCTTAGAGAAAGTTGTATTTCTTTCCTAAGAAAAGAAAATAATATAGAAATGGGAAAAAAAATCAATTTGAAATGAAGAGAGGTTCTCATTGGCATCAGAAAGAGCAGAGTCAGACAACAGAAATGGGGAGCCTGTGATTGTGAGGAAACAACCAAACTGCACTTGAACAAAACCATTAAAATGAAGCACTATCTAACATGTGAGAGGAGATGCTATTATAGTAGCACATGGTACATAGGAGTAAAATTCGTTCTCTCCATGCACATACAACTGAATAAAATATTGTCAGCCCTCCTTGTAAAGTCTTTGCTGTATGATTAATATTTTTCATTCAAGCTTGGCCATCACAAGCTATGCTTTGGTTTGCCACCATAGAAAAGGCACTGGAGGGTGAATGCGAGAATGTTAAAATGGGAGAACTGCAAAACCCAAATTCCAACAATAATCAATCAAAGAGAAAACTGAGAGGGTTCTAGTTTCTATGTGTACATAATGATATAAAAACTAATTAAAATACAGTGTATGATCTCTTCAACATGTTTATAAAGCTTTCTTCATTGTTGTCTCAGAGGTCTTTTTTAGGGAGTTGTTAAATCTGGCAGCTGCCAATGAAGGCAAGTCTGCTGCAGCTTGATGCCCTCCAGGTCCAGCCCGCTGTGAGGATGAGCTTGTAGCCCAAATAATACATGCTCTGGCAGGGGCCAAGTGCCAGCATCTCCACCAAAACTAGTCCAGCACCTGTGGGCAGGGTGTTGGCCCTGGCTGTGTTGGTCCTTGCATCCCTGAATGGTGCCTGGGAGCCTCTCCCAATGGCCGCCAGCAGGACAGGGATGCCCTCGGCCATGCTGACACTGAGCTGGCTCCCAACCCAGGCAGCCAAACTGCACTGAGGCATCGGCTCAGGACACCTTATGAGGTGTTTGCCCAGTAGCGGACAGTGCCACAGACTGGGAAACTTCTCATGCAAATAGTTTGTCTTCACCATGTTGAACTGACAGGCTGTTGCTACAGCGACAAAGAGAATTTCATAAGTAGTGATGAAAAACAAGCAAACAGAAAAAATCCAAGCAGTGGATTTTTTTGTACCAGATTTCATATTTCTGTGCTGGGAGGATCTTTCAGTGACTTATTAGTAGCTTCAGAAGTAGAACAGCAGAAAAAAATAGATCAGTCCTACCACAGGAAACAGAACTATTCCTGCACGTAGGGGTTATGAGGAACTGAGGAGAAGTAGAAGAATTAAGTAAGCAAGGGACAGGTGGTGATCTTAAAGTAAAATTTCAAAACACCTTAACAGAATTTACTGATTTTTCTAATGTTTTTCATGACACATCCTGGCAACTTGTCATGACAATCAAATTAAGAACCTACTGTATCTGTATGCCATAAATGCACAGAAGCTCACAATGTATGCCAGAGCTTTTACTGATAGTGCCCATATGATGGCTGAATCTACTATGTTTTTCTTCACTGGTGTTTTATAAAGTAGTTCTTCTTTATGAAAGGAAGTTAGTGAACTAAAAGGATAGTGAAAGTTTGTAGAACAGAGGAAGAATTGCTGAATTCACTTACTTTCCAAAACTAAGACATATAATTAAGTGAAAAAAATTCCTCCAGAGAAATGTTATCAGAAGTCACAAGGATTATGAAACTTGAAACTTCTAACTTGCTGACAGCAAAATTAGATGCATAAATGGCTAATGATAATAAATTGTTGACCCTTTATCCATGTGGAGTAACTAGGAGTAACTAAGAAATAATTTTAATTTCACTTGGAAGAAAATCTTGAAGAATTCCTGCTCTCAGGGCCCTGAATGCATTCATGGGCCTTAACCACCCCAACCAGCCTCCCCTGACCTCGCTCAAAGATGCACACACCCCCATACACACACCCCTGCCCCTGTTCCCAGGAGCTCCACTAAAGCTCAGGTCTGAGCACCAGGTCCCCGCCTAAGCCCTGCTGTAGGTGTCCCCGAACTCAGCCCTGCTCCTGCTGATCCTGACTTGCTGACTGTGCTCCCTAGATGGATCTTTGACCTCACTCGTCACCTCACGTTTGCCTGGTGATGGCTGCGCTGCTGGTGGGATGTGCTACTGCAGCCACCCTGCTCTGCTTTGCTCACCTGCAGGATGGCAACACGTCAGGGAGGGCACTGCCCTGCCTGCCCTTCGGTCACCCTCCCACCCTCTCACTCCTCCCTGGCTTTTATAACCACCCCTAGATAAGTCCAATCTCTTAATGCTTAATATTATTTCCTATACTGGCTGTGGCTGTTGGCAACACTTCTGAACAAAGCTGGTTTTTTCCTGAGAGAAAGGAAAAACCTCTCCATTAATTGGCAAAAGTAATAACCAAACACTCTCTTACAGCTTTACATACACACATGAAACCACCATTACCTTGGTTTCTAATTTTGCTACTAGGAGGAACTTGACATACCTAGTTAAAACAAAAGTCCCACCTGCTCAGATGCAGTCTCTGTTATTATATAAAGTATCAATTTCTTGAGAAAGGATACTAGGATGATGTCATGTGTTTCAACAGTGTGCTGAAATGAAGATAGTACCCAAACCATTTAATGCTGCAGATGATAATAGTTACTGAAAATTTGAACAATCTAATCTGGAACTCATTTATACTTCTGGTCTGTATAGGATCCTGCAACAGAGTTCCACAATTCATGATCATGTGAAGAAGTACTCGCTTTTGCATGCTCTGAAGCTGTTGTTTAATATTTCATTGAGTATACTCTAATTCAAGTACTGCAGGAAATTACAAATGTTCGGATTCTATTCACTTATGTTAAATTACTCATCAAGAGCTCTACTATTTTAGTCTCCTTTGTATGGAAACCATTCCATATCTCGCATCACACTTCCCGTCTTTCTCCAGAGCCCCTTTTTTTTCACATTTACTCTAACCTTTCCAAGATATAATGCAGCTAATATTAGTGATGTTCTCTTTTTTGATCTATATTTCTTTCATAATAATTCCAAACTTTCAATAGTGTAATAGCTTTATTGTAGAAGTGATGAATTAGGGATGTGAGGCAAGCTCTGTAGGGAGATGTGTTTTATTAGGCAATTGTTACAAACATAAAAAACAGATGAGTTTTTGGACACACAACCCTTTATCGCTTGCTGTTGTACAGCCAGGCTTGTGAGTGTTGCAACTACTACATGAGTTAGTAGTGGCTGTTCAAGTGATGTTTTCAGATAGTTACTTACAGTAATTCCAAGATATTCTGAGTGGTAATAGCTCATTTAGATCCCCCCTTGATAATTATGTCTCTAAATACTTGGTGTATCCTATTGCCAAACTCAAAATTAGTTTGTAGGGTGCACTATGGCCTGGGAAACTATGCAATTTCTAGAAGAGTTGAGGAGTTGTGAAAGAAAGGCTTGCACATATATCACATTTCTCTGAAGTAATTTAACTTACTACAAAAGATTCATTTATATTGTTGGCTAGTTTCCTCAGAGTATTGTTGAAATTTAACAATTAAAATGTAAAACCTGCAAAATATTAATAATTAACTAAAATCTTGAGGTTTTTATTTGTTTTGGATAGAAAATATTCAGCTCACAATAATAACAGTTGTGATAGCATAACTTCCCTGATTTAATGGAAAAGTTGCATCAACAGAGCAACATGGGAGAGAATGGAAAAGTTCATGTCAAAAAAGTTGATAAATGGATAAAAAAACACGCAGTAAAGCTGAATGAATTTTTATTTCTTGATCAGAATGGTGTGGCATTAGTTTTGCTGAAATAAGCATGCATTGTATTACTTTAGTATTTTCAGTGAATTTAAGTATCACCATGACAGGTGCTAGGAGTATCATAACCACTTGTTAACATTTGTCACTTTTTTGTAGCATTAAGGTAATTCAGTGATATTTTGTAGGTGCAAAAAGAATTTCTTTAGTCATTCCTAAGGATAAATATAACAAATATAATAAACATAACTGCTGAATACATGTATTGATTTTCTACAGCAACAATAATATCAGAGACGTTATCAGGACAGTGGGTTGATGCAGGAATGCCTTTTAAAATCAGTGATAGTTAGTCAAATCAATGACAGTAAGTCAAATTTCTTTTTTCTTCAGAAGCTATAAACCAGAACCTAGTTTCTGCAAAGCAAATCAGATGAAAATGGCCTTAGAAAAATGCCTTGCTTACAGTATGTGCTGCTTATACTAGATCAAGAAATAGCTGATATTAATCCTAACAAAGCAACAAGGCACACTGCAATACACATAGACAAAAAAAGAGTAAATTTAGATGTAAACATGAATTATTTGCAGAAAGTTAACAGAAAAATGCTAATTATCAATGCAGTTGTGGGAACTATGGGTTATTTGTAGTGTGGTTTTAAGGAAATATAAGACAGTCGTGTTACATGTGAATTTCAGCCTTATTTATCTCATAACATCATCTGATAAATTCTACTTTGTTCTCAATCCACTCCACTCTCTCAGGGCAGTGGTGATGGAGAGAACATTACATTTTGCTATTTATTTCCTTCTAAGCTCTCATAGATGCTTGACGTCTAGTCAGTAGTAAAAAATATGCAAAATTCTGGTGAAAGATTATTATTCTGGGATTTGGATGCCAAAATCTTCTTTTATGGAGGCACTGACAAATACTTGTAAGTTTTTTTGAATAAAACTGGGTCTGCACTGGACTTACTATTTATGTCATGACACTTTTCCAAAGAGTCACCTGATCTGAAAGAGACAACACAGCTTAAGTTGTCTAAAAGGTAGTCATATCTCTAGCAATGCTCATATCTCCTTTTTACATCATTTGCCAGATGAAAATAAAAGTAGTAAGTTATAATCAGTACCATACCACATTAGATTGGTTATTTCAGCAGTCATGGCTTCCACTCTTTTTTGTCTGTGTGAGTTCACACTTAAAAAGCCTAATTAAAATAAAAATAAAGTAGACCATAAACATTCTGCCTTCCTGATATACCTTAAGATGTATTAGTTATTTTTATTTGTGTACATCTTATGCACAGCTATTAATTCAGAGGTTGAGTTGTATTGATTAATATTACTTTTTAAATCCCATGTAATTAGTTAACATTATTCAATTAATTCAACAAAATTAATATATTTAAAAATATGATTACTTTTATACTGTTGAAAATTATAACATAGGATATTTTATTTGTAATTAGCAAAATACTGCAAAATATCTTAGTTGATTTTGCTGGTTCTGCTTAATAAAGTTATTGTGTGTATATATAGATAATCATTCAATTTAGTTTGTGCATCTTACCAGATCTTTGAACACAGAGGTAACACTTTCCTGTCAAAGTATAGAAAATCATCCCACTAAATATTTCCAGTTTGTTATTATCTGTTATTTGCAAACTATCTACAGCACTTTTGTCTGTCATAATCCTCATAAACAGTAATGTACAATACACTTTTTTCTGTTCAAAAACTTTACCTTTTTTATGTAATATTTCTGTGTGCAGTGTGTGTGCAGAAGAGAAATAGCAT
>WEKW01021216.1:175097-206225 GCA_013389905.1 Sula dactylatra | reverse complement strand
ACCAGAGGAGCCCAGTACGTGTACAGGTAGCCTATTTTCAATGCTGGTACAAACTGTGAGCAGGACACGACGAGAAAATAGAGATTCAAGAAAAACTTGAACTGTTCATATAAAACCTAAAAATGAAAAACACAAAATAGATAAATGTCTTAAAATTTGTACCCATAATGTACATCAAATTCACTTTTTCATGTTAGTAGATACAAAACCATTATACGGCATACTACTGTATATGGTACTATTATAGTACTATATAGCACAATATGTTATATATCTCAAACTGCTTCATGCACTACAAGTTATTTGATTATTATACTGCTATTTTTGTTGAGAAAAATCCTTTGATATTAATGCCTCTCTTCACTCTGAAAAAGCAATTTGCTGTATTTTTGATATTTTGAAAACTGGACTACATGATCTCAACCTTTACAAATATTAAATATATATCAAGATCACCATGCAAATATTTACTCTGAAATTTTAACAGTAAACAGAATTCAGATGTTTGTAGAAGCTTCTTGCAATAATTTTATAGCCACAATAGTTACCTTTATGTTTATGACTTAAAAGCAGTTTTTGGAAAAAATTTTTATAGTATCAATAAAAAAAGCAAAATAAGTTTGTGAGTATCTGAACTTTCATTGCTTACATTAAGTTTTCATTTAGCTGCTAAAACATTTCTTTCTAAAAATACAGCATTAAAAGTAAATCTTAATTTTTCCCTAAGTACCGATACTTAAATTCTGTTTTATCTGTCTCACAATGTCTTTTTGTCTTAAAAATTTTCATATCCTGGCCTTAAATAAGAATGATTTAAAAAAGCATTGGCATCAAATGAACAGAAACCATTTACAAAAATATTATCCTAGTCTTTGTCATTTGAACTTCCACAGAGTAACAAAACTGAGTAGGCTATACCATGCTGCTCCGCATCACTGTGAGAACACCCTAAAACTTCAGGCCTGTCTGCAGCACGTACAGGAAACAGTACATATGAACTCCTCCTTACTTTTGTTCACCACATTCCCTTGGCACACTCTCTCCTCAACACAGCCAATGGTTTCCCCTCTGCAGGGGTGGAAGCTCTACAACTCATCTGCCTTCTTTCTCAAGTCCTTCGGTTCTCAAAGGAACAAAGGCTACCATCAAGTCAGATGCACTCCTTCACAATTACCATTTCCCACTGTTCTTAAAAATAGTGAAACTACTCAATGTTCAAGAATATATGTTGTTTAGGAAGATGAAACGAATACTACAGAAAAGATCCAGTGAGTAAGGGAAAGCAACACCGCTCTCTTTCCAAATGGCTTTCATGTGGAAATCTCAGAATAAGGCAGTATTCTTGAGTTTCCACAGGAAGACAAGCTTCTTACAAAAACAACCAGTTTAAGTATTTAGAAAGTTTAAACTACAAAAAATTTGTAACAGAATAACATGGGCTTTTGAGGTCATTTAGAAGCAATGCTCAGCATTAAATTTCTCAAAAGATTATTTTGCAATATGGGTACATAGTATATATTTATTAATAAATCAAAGGTTTGGTCTAAACTCCAAAATAATTGTCCAAGTTTTAAGTGAAGACACAGTAACCTTATCACAGAATGCATTGTCCCATAATCCAAGTGCAGAGATTCCTTTGGTAATTTAAAGCACTACTTCAGCAAACGCATGTTCTCAACATTGCTTTAGTTATAATTATAATGCTAAGAACATTATTCATTTTATAGAATTTTGAATCCTCAAAGAGTTCACATATCTCTTTAGTAGGCCAGGATAACATGGCACCTCCAGCAGGATGATCAGAAGTGGCTACTGCAACTTCGAACATTGAGACTTGAGAAAATGGATAATCAATTGTTTCAAAGCTAAAAGATTCAAAATGGATCAAAAAGCCACATTTAAAGAGCATCTCCATCTTTTAGTCTTACAATTCAATTAATATTACAATGACATCTGCATGAAAATCAAAGTTATTGGACAGATATTTATTGCTCTTATCAGTCCAACATTATTACTCAATTATGTAAAAACCTATGCCCTAGTGAAAAATATTCAGGGAAGTTCATTTCAAAGAGTCTTTCTGGCAGGCACGAAGTAGCAATACCTCAGAATCACAAGAGTGCTACATTACTATTCAATTAAAGGCTACTTAAGCAGCCTAAAATCAGAAGATTTTCCAAAAGCACGGAATTCTATTCCACCAGTTACCAACAAAACTGTAAAGCAAAAAAAGTCAAATTTGAAGTTGCAAAGAAAGTCAGAGCATTATTCCAAAATGAAACTATTTCAGCTTGAACCTGTACCTTATGTTAATATTGATGAAGCTCAGCAGTATGTTTAACTGTTTACAAAGACTTGATAAACCATGTCAAAGAAAAGTCACAGATTACTTTGGGAGGTGCAGATCTGCAAGAGGGCCCATCTTGCAGGAGAAGGTGGGAGGTAAAAAAGGACCTTCCTACAAGTCTTTTGAATCCTGGCAGACCACTGACAGATCATTCAATAANAAAAAAATAGACTACTGCTTTGAAGTTCAGGGAGAGGCATCTTAAAAACCTGCCCATCACAGAAGATATTCTTCATGGAAATTTATAAAAAAATTCCTAAGCAGCTGTACCAAGATGTACATAAATTAGTAAACTGAAGTTGAACAATCCAGTTTAGAGGTAGAAGCAGTAAGTATTTTATAAAAATGTTAGGAAATTAGGTGATATTTTGGAAATGTTACAGCTCTTTTAGCCAGTAAGTAAAATTCTATTAATCTAAACATTATTTTAAGGTTGTATTTTGATATGAAATCATTGAATATTACACATTGCCAGCTGCAATGTTAAAAAAGATACAACTCTAAACAGAAGACAAAAACTTCACATGATGAAAATTTCAACCAGGGTAAATGATTGAAGCCAATATTTATGACTTAGTTACATTTATGGGTTTGGAACTAATATAACTATGTTCCCTACAAATTACTTCTAGTGAAATGGCATAAAAAACAGATAGCTACACAGTATTTCTAATCAATGAAAAGGGTTAATTTATGTCTAAAATTAAAATTTAGAAACGTTTTATTTTCACCAACTATTGGGCTTTACATTAAGGGTCTCACTTCATTTTGAAATTACTGCTGAGTTTCCAAATACTACCACCAAAATAAACATCTGATTCTGCCTATACTGTAAAGCCCAAGATTTTCAAAAGATCAAAAAAGAACAAACATTCTATCTCTCAACAGGTAATTGCAAACTATGGCTGATCCCTATAGGAAACATGAATCTAGTTTAGGATTTGTAATCTACACTGCAGATTTCTAGTCACAATAATCAATGGCTTACTATATGCTTAACGAATTTTGTGACCTTTAGGAAAGCATATGTGGCTTAGCCAATTTCAGTGTATTTAATAATTTAAACTTCAGAAGAAAACATTTACTTCGTTGAATAGAGATGAGAGTATTTTATCCACCTGTGATAACTGACATTTTATTTCTTTGACAGGAGATCAGTCTTAATTACAAAGGCATTAATTTTTTTTGTTTTAATAAAGAAATGTATTAGAAAGCACCTGCCAGTCATTGGACCAAAAAGGCCAGAAGAGTAGAATCAATATTCTTATAATCCAGCATGATCACTTAAATAAAAAATTTAAGGCAAAGCATGTCTGTATTCAAATGTAGAAGACATTCAGTTTTTGCAACAGGACACAGGACTCTTGGACGGTATGAGTAAAAGCGTATTAGTAAAATTTATAATATCACAGCAGCATGTATTTTTAGGTCTTAACTACTGAAGTTTCAGAAGTTGTCTTCTCTATTGCTATATTTCATTATAACAACAAATTTTTTTAAAAGTATGAACTAGACAAAACTGTAATGTCTCTTTTGTCTTCATATACACAATGAATGTTACAGGCAAAAAAAAATGAAATTAAGATGCAATATGGCCTCTCAGAAAAAAGTGACCAAAAAAACCCCTTCTACTCCACAACAAAAGTATTGTTTGGAGGATGGCATTCAAAACCCAAAGGACATCACTATTTTAAAAACTGCAAGAAGAAATACAACTCTGAAAAGTACTAGTTTACAAAACTAGGCCTTACTTGTTATCATATAAATTGAAGCGATGGGAGTTTTTGTCCTTTAAGGAGTTGCCTGTTTCAGAATGCATTATTTATTATGCTTTCAATGGCAGGGAGTATGAGAAAATATCTGTGGGAGTACATTGTAATTTTCAACTATTTAATTCTCGGTTGAAGTCAGAGCTTTGTAGTATTTTCACAACTGACTGTGCAGAAAAGTTTTCAAAAGTGGATTTAAAAAGAGGATTACAAATTTCTGATGATGAATAGAAAAGTGCAAGGAAACCCATCTCAAATGGGTTCTTCACTGAATTCCAGTCACTCAAACATACATACTGCACTTCATTAAATATCCCTTTGAAAACAAAACGATTTAGAAAAAATAAGCAGCCTTACACTCAACCATCAATTTTAATTGAAGACACTGAGATTTCTGCATCTTGAAAAAGAATCTGGGCAAATAAAGTAAAACTTCGCAGAATCATCAAAAACACCATAAAACATAGTCAGCCCAACACCAAAAAACTGATTAGTAGCCTTACCCCAGGTATAAATGTAAAGATGTTGTATTTTTGATTTTTTATGGCATTTTTGGGGTATTTTTCTTCACACTTTTCAGGACACCCAAGCCACACTGTGCGAGCCTTCAATTCTTTCTTTCTTCGGCAAATGTTTATGAGCCAATCAGAACAACTGAAAAGAAAAACAATTGTTTACTTTAAAACTAAAAATTTACTATATGTGATTACTATTTCCAAACCTGGAAGCCTAAAGGCAAATACCTAAGAAAAACAGGCTTAAAAATTTTTGCCACATCTAAATAAGCAAGCCTGATGTTGACTTGTACCATTTAGGGCAATTACACAGTACTCAACTCATTCAGATGTATACATATATAAACACTTGCATATTCTTTACAGGAAATCCTAATAAAATAATGACAAGTTTCACTACACCTTGCCCTGACACAGGTTCAAAAATTTCTAGTTAATACAAGTCTGCATTAGCAGTGACTAAATTCTCCCACCGCTAAATAATTAACTCATCCATCATACCTTACAGTCCTTTGGCTAAACTCTTTATCTTGTATTACTGATACTCAAATTATGCTAGCGATTAAAGAGAAAATGATACTTCTGTTAGACAGTTACAAAAAATTTCAACAGCTTTGTATACAATTAGCACATAATTTGTAAATCAGTTTCCTCCCTAAGACTGCCTATAGCAGACATAACAGGGAAGCATACCTAATGCCACAGTCAGATGTTTTCAACTAAAAAAACCAATGATGTAAATGCCCTTCAGTTCACAGTAGAAATGAAGAGCACCCTTGCCTAACCAGCTTACAAATCTACTGAAGAGGGCTTAAACTATGAGCAATGAGAAAAATAGAGCTCCAAGCCAGCTTTAAACAACTGCAGTTTGGACAAGGACACAGGAATGATGGGATGAGATCACAACGTAGTAGGAACAAAAGTCTGGCAAAAAAGAATGATGCCACTGAGGCTCAGCAAACTACTTCCTAACAACAGTAAAACAAGAAACAAACATGGATGTGACTCAACTTACATAATATAATCAACCTATGACTTGCTAGGACTATCCACAGGGGCAGATTATTAATGCAGATGAGTACAAATGGTTTGGAAAGAACTGGTAGTGTGGAAAAAAAACCCCACAGGTTTGCCATATGTATATACTCGTTTTACAATCCCGTACGTTAAAGGAGAATTTATCTGCATTTTTTAATACTGGGGGGAAGTGCCTTAATCATGTTAGGAGTCTGTTTTAGGCAAGAGAATCAGGAAGACTGAGCAGACAGGCCCTCCGTGAGCGCCTACTGCAGCCAAAGCACAGACCTAGCTGGTCACAGTGGATTTCAGCTACGTCAGCAGGTGAAGTTGAAGGTGAAGGAAAGTGACACATTTTCCAGTGAGGTTTTTGAACATACTGACAATATTTTTGATGCAGGAAAAAAAAAAGTAACCATTAGGAAGCTCTTATAAATTGTATTCAAACCAAGAGAAATGATTTTGCTGAGAACAGGAGGGGGAAATTATGATCCAGCCACCTCAGCATTGTTTTCTGGTTGAATTCTGTAGAGTCAACCTGTTTTGTATGTAATTGTACGCACCTGAAAGAAAACAGAAAACCATAACCAACACTGACATGTCAAGAGCAACTTCTAAAATGGGACTAATTTCCCTCTGAGAAGAACCAGATGCACTACTGCTTGGAAGTACGTGCCCTCTTGACTCCTGGGGCGCTTTGAGAACCCTGATCTAGTGAAAGATGTCCCTGCCCATGGACGGGAAGGTTGGACTAGACTATCTTTAAAGGTCTCTTCCAACCCAAATCATTCTATGATTCTATGTGTCTAATAGAACTTAGCTTGCACTATATTTCTTGTAAGGAAAGTAAAAGGAACATTCTTGGAACTGACACATTTGCAAAAATCATAATTGCAGAGTAGCTTGTTATAAAACCAAAATAATTTCAGTGAGGTTCTGCAAAGCTTTATCTAGAACTTAAGGGGTGACTATCAAATATTTCATTTTTCAGAAAACAAAAAGCTAGAAGAGACAGGAGTACATAAAAAGAGGAGATTAGAATTCAAAGCTGTCTTGACAGATTGGAAATATTACCTGGAAGAGATAAAACATAGTTAAACAAGCAAAAGTGCAACATAGTACGTTTACACAAAAATAATCAACTACGCAAATACCGAATTGGAAAAGACTTAGTAGATGGCAGCTCAGAAGGGAGGGATTGTTGCTGCACAAGAATGATATACATGTGCAAAAAAAAAAAGGCATATATCTGGTCAGCGTGGACAGCCATACTGCTAGCAAGTCATGGATAGATTCCTTTTCCTCCATCCAGTGCCAGCAAGTTCTCAGCTGGCTTACAATACCATTCTGAATACCAAATTTCAAACAGGCCTATTGGGAAAGCAAAGACCACATGCAAGAGCAACAAAACAATTACAGGTCTAGAAAGCAGAGCAGGCTTGTCTACTAGGTACACCAAAAGAAACAGTGTTCAGAGAACGTCAAGTGTGGACCTAATATGGTTTCAAGTATGTAAGAAAGAGCTGCAAAGAGAAAGAGGACAATTACTCTCTAGGTTCACCATGATTAAGTAATGATGGACTTCAACTGTGGCAAATAAATAAGGGCAGGGGGCACAGACATTGAGTAAATGCTTCTAACAACTAGGGTGGAAAGAAACACTTAAGGAGGCTGGAATTGCTACCACTGCAGGTATCTCAGATCTGGTTAGATCAGACATAAGTGATAGGTGTAATTCATCCTGTACAGGCAAGGAATCGACTGGATGACCTCTTAAGGACCTCTCCTATTCTGTTTTTCCACAATTACAGAGCCATGATACACACAAATATGCAGGGAAGGAAGGCTGATAGCTTACATCACCACAGTCCCACTTAAAATGTTCTTGTCTATAGCCTACATTATCCCACGCCTATTACAAACTAATTTTGCCAAAGAACAAATGGAATTCAAAGTTGCAGGTTCTTTTTAGAGAAAACTTTAAGTTATGCAATAGTAAAATCATGCAAAGTAACATTGACTTTGTTATGGAAATACCACTACACCAATACTCACAAGCTGACATTTAAACCACTTCAATTTTAAATGCTAGATTCTTAAGATTTCCTCCCTGAAGCTTTCACTGTGGGATGGACATCAATTTGGTTTGATCCTATATAAACATGCATTTTATTTTTGTAACAAATATAAGCCCGTTCAGCAACCTTTACCCATCACTTTTAAATAGTGACAAAGAATTATGCCATTGTAAAAAAACAGTATTAGTTCAACATTCAAAATTCAGCCCTGCTATTTAGTAACATACAGTCAGAAAAATCCCTGATCATTAAATTTATCTTTAAAGCACAATGAACAGCAGTCTTTCTATGTCATGGTTCCACAATCAGTTTAATGGCTGTGAACCTATCCTGCTGCTGCTGAAATGGCTAGGACCACCCTCCTTCCGCAACAAAGGAGTGGATTCTTGCCCCTTCCCTTGTGCTGACAACTACTCATGCAACTGCACGGGGAAACAGGACCCGCAAATTGATCCAGCTGTAAACTAACACAGAATAAAAAGGGGGACTATTTTCAGTTAGATCCATCCCGACCTTTAAAATCTATAAAACTGTAAAAATAGTTGAAACAACATAGGCTACGTGCTTGCAGGAGAAGGTGGAATGATTTCACTCAGTGCCAGCTTGGATTTACACTTGATAAAACTGCTCATGGAATTAAAGCTTTAAACATACTAGTTTCCAGGGCAGAGGGGGTGGAGAGAACAATACGAACGGAAGAGACAGCTTAGCTGTATAGTAGGAAGTGTCAAGACAGATCTGTAGCAAAGAAGTTCCAAGGAAAATTATTTTTTCCGAGGAAAGTGAACAAGTATGACAGCTTCTGTCTACAAGCCCATAGACAGAAATTTTCTGACAGCCTTTGAAATCTTGTATTGCTTAAATCAGTTTTTGAACTCAAACTGTAAACAGACTGATCATTTGACTAGGCACAGTCTCTTTTGTAGAATAATTTCCTCAGACACTGAGGACTTTCCTATTGCTAAAATTAAACATTTGACTAAAGCAACTGAATTATACTGCCTTCCTTGCCACAGAGTTTCCCCTTCTTGAAGCTACTACTTCCATTTCAGATCAACAGAGAAGCTGAAACAGATGCCCCAACGAGCATTAGTTTAGCAAATGCCATAAAGTACAGACCCAAGAACGATGTCTGACTGGGAAACAACTGTGATACCTTTGATAAAAGGGATTTGACCAACACAGAGCTAACAACACTCAAGTTCTCAGATGCAAGAAAATCTCAGATGATGAAAATATTACAGGTTATGCCCAAATCAGTATCGTAATGGTTCAGATGAGTTTTACTACCTTAAAAGTAAAAATCAGTTAGATTCTGCCATTTACAGTCTCAGCAGTAATCACTGTTATATGACAGAAAGACTAAGAGGTGGACACACTGGCCCCAGAAATCCTAATCAATTCACATTAATTCAGATTTAAGAACGATGAAGTCTACCCAGTATTTTTGAAACTTAAATTATCAACATCCAACAGATATTTAATCTGTTCTCAAATTAACATTCCCCAATACAGAAGCTATTTTTGTACAAGGGTATAGTCCCTTTCATGGTTTTTTTTTATACCCACTAAATTTGTGTGAAACAAACATCAGGAGATAAGTCAGAATAGCATTCCCTGAGCTTCAGATATCCTAAAAACATAATGTAAAATTTAGCATGCTCAAGACACTTCAGATTTTCCTGAAATTTTTAATACTACACCTTATGTTATGGATTCTGTGATTAAAAATCACATTCTTGTTTATTGATTTAAGCATTTATTTCAAATGCCCTTGCCTAGAAAATTCAACATATGCACAGAAAGCTTTTTTTCTTAAGCTAGCTATAAGCCACGTTGCCTATTTCAATACAACAGATAGTATATATGAAGAAATGAACTACTTGATAAAAGAACTTTAAGGTCTATCTATTAAATGGCTTTTTAACAACCTGATTCCTAATACATTTTTTCTTTATTTGAAGGAACAATAACTACAGTCTTCATATTAGTAACTGATGCCATATTAAAAAAACCCCAACCTGGAGCAATTGTTAAATAAGAACCCTTAACTTTTTTATAAATAGAGCCTATCTCTCCAAGTCAAAAGCTAAAGTAAAAGTCTCAACTGACTCTGCGGCTCTAATAATAAAGGCTTTTTTTATTTTCTCTTTTCATTACTTTTATCCTACAAGCTTAACTGCCAGTATCTTTCACAAAACAGGATTTTCATCAGAATGGAAAGATAATATAAAAGCTCTATATTGTCTGCAAGGGTCAGCTTTTCCTTATTAGGTTTTAAGTAGCAGAAACTAGTTCTGCAAAGAAAACATACTGTAATTATTGTACTCAACAGGTAGCTTCAGTAATCAGGCCAAAAGCAACACAGTGGTCATGTCATTCTTAAAAGATCAGCATTTTCCCATGCTTCTGCATAACAAATGCGTTGCAGATTAATTGAAAGCGTACAGGCCATCTTAGAGCCCAAATTAATCCGAGCATTTGATATCCCCTTCACTTCATATGGAAATGCCATTCAATGGCACCATTTTCATAGGGACAAAGTGTTTTTTGATAACAAGTGGAATGTAAATCTCATGAGAAAGAAATCAATCCAGCCCAAAGAACTCCAGAGTATTGATCTACGTGCATTATAATTTCACAAGCTTGAAGAGAATTTGTAAGTTAAAGGGGAAATGATTACAGCCACAAAACAGCTGCTATATCACAAAGTTTTCTTTTAACTGTGCTATGAAAGCAAGAAATAAGCAGTTTCTGAAGTTAAAAGTTATATTGGTTGAATTAATTCTTCAGTTTGTTCAAAATCAAAGACAACATTTGATTTAATTATGATTTTCTTCTTGCAAATGTAAAAAAATTTAAAAAGAGCTGCAGATTTGCAAATAAAGTCCATGCCATTCAGTTCCAATCAACAAGCCTATTGTCTAAACAGAAGTTAAAAGCTGAATAGAGGATTTTTACAAAATCAATCTTAATGTACAGTGAACTTTGTCAAACCTTCCATATTTGCTCCTGCCAAAAGGGTGAAAGTTTTTCAACTAAACGGTAACAGTTTGTGATGTAGCAACAAAAATCTATAAAATATAAAATTCTAAAGCTGCAAAGTAAGAGATGGAAAACTTCCTCTCACAAAAATGAGATTAACCCTAACAATGCAAGACAGACAAAAAGAAAAAAACAAACCACAAAACCAAAACAAACCTAGTGGATATGGGGGGTTTATGTTTGTTTGCAACAAGTGATTTTGAACACAAACACAAGAGTTTCACTGAGAACCCAAAGGAAATCAGAGGCCCCCTGAGCTCGGCTCCAGACAGATGCCTACTCTTTTATTGTGTTCATCTTTCTGTCACAGCTTTGAGAAACTTACAATTTAGTTTAAAGCACAAAAGGAAACTCTGGATGCGGAAGCTGAGATTTCAACCTCACCCAGTCTCAAGTATGAGATACTAATTTCCATAAAAACAGGGTGAAATATTTAATTCTATTCAACTGAACAGGTTTCAGCCTGCTGTGCCATATTTAGTCTCACATTACACTTAAAAGAAAGAAGTTTGCCTTCTGGAAGTAAGTTTCAGTTGTTTGTTTGCATAACAGTATAATCCAGCATCAACACACACGAAAATTGTTTTCTCAAATGTTCCTCTCCATTCCAGGTGTGAAGGCATCAACACCCAGTTCTATCCCGAACTGATACTTTACACGAAAAAAACCCCCAGTGTAACTCATTCTACTACACCGTGTAAGTAATAACTGCATGTATGACAACATAGTAGCCTCCAGGTTTCCAGTATGATCTTTTGCATGATCCTCGGCAACTTTATGAACTGCAAATAGGCATTTCAAAAACTCTAGTATTTTGTGGGCCCCAGCAAAAATTCATAAAGTTTTTTTATAATGAGAAACCATCAAAAAGAATAACTTAACACTGACTGCACATCCCTGAACAAAGCTTCAGTAGTGCTCTCAGCCCAGAAGAAACCTCCCTATCACCACAGCGGATATTTACATACTCACTCAGGTGAGGTTTTTATCCAGCCTGACTGGACAAGTAGGTAAGATACCGTGGGATTCACCTTCCCTTCCAGCTAATTTTCTGCATCTCATCTAAGCAGATGTCTGCACCTTTCTTGTGGGAGTATCCTAGTGAAATTTCAAGCTTCTGCTAGGATCTGGTGGCTGACCTTTTTTTTAGAGATTTTATTTTTTCCGTTAAAAACGAATATTATCTGCTATAATGTTCTGTTATAGAAAACACTAATGTGATTGAAATGCCTCTAGGTATAAATAGGAGACTGAATGGACTCTTCATTGTATCCACATTCAGTTGAGGAAATTGGCAAAGCAGAAGTCAAACTCTCTAAGGCCTCTTTCTTAGTGAGGGCTTTTCTTTTACACGCTTACATTAGTAGTAAAATATGTAGATGTTGCAAAATAATGAATCCATAATGCAATTTCCTTGCTCTTGTCATTCTCAAAAATCCATCACAAATATGGCTCAAGTATTTTAGTTAATAAGTTCTAATAAGTTTGAAAGTTTTTAGGCTTGAGCTCTTAGAGTGAGATGTACCGATCAACTTTAAAAAGCAAGCAAGAACATGAAATTTTGCAATCCCCAGCATTAGTGACACTTTCTTGCGATATTCTCTTATGATTGTTAATTAGTTCCAACATATACTCATCTTGCAATTGCCTGCCTCTATCCACACCCTGTAAATTCTCTGTCACAGCAACTACGGGGTGCAGTCTTTGCTGGTCTACCTGTTTTCACAAAACTTACAGGAATTTAGTCACAGTAACTAATACTCACTAAAACAGCTGAACTCACCTAAAATACATTGTTTGAAAGGTATCTCAATTTTAAGATATGTCCAGGAGATTAACAGCCTCTTTAAAGACTTTAAAATGTTTTTAGAAACTACAATGGTAGTTCTGTAACAGAAACATTGCTTCCAAAAATCATTTACATATACAAATGCTGCTTCTGTAAACTTTGCTATCTTCCTTCCTTCCTGCTACTTTCCAAACACTTATTCCCTATAAGAAAATCAATAATCCATGAGTTTGTTAAATCATTATATAAAAAGAAATCAACACAGGTTATATTTTTCTGCAAATAGTAAAGCTGTATAACAAAATTATTTCAAAACTAAAGGTGCACAAATACAGGTTTGCTTAAATAAAACAACAGTATCAGGCCTCTTGGAATGTATTAAGTGCCACAAAAACCACCTGTGAAGACTTATATCTAAATCAATTCTAAAATCACCTGCCAAAAAAAGCATTCATCATTTAAGTTCACTGAAAACGCTCCACTCACTTCACTTGGCTCTTAGATTTTAATCATTCAAGATAAACCCCATGATTCTTAATCATCCTAATAGCAATTTTTGTATTTAGACATTTACTAGCTATTTATTAGCAAATTACTATTCCAAGGCAACTGCATACAGCAGAGTTTAGCACAAAACATTTCTAAATAAGAACCAAATCGCAAGAGCTAATTTTAGCTGTAATTCACTCCAAGGCCACCAGTTATACATATTCTTTAACCTTTAAAGTTGAAGTGTTAACTAATCATTAGTTAATGAATTTGCATTTTCTTTTCAGCAACATCAATAAAATTTATATATTATCAACTTAACACACTAATGCCCTCAAAAGTAAAAGAAAGTTTTAACCCCTCTAACCTGATGTGATTTTGAGAAGTGAGGACCAGTCTTATATGCCATATTATGGACCTCAGACTAGTACAAGTTTAGTACATGATCTCTCTTAAAGGCCCCTCCTTTTCTTGCAAGTCAGCAAAGCGGAGGAGAATTGCACAGCAGCAGCTCTTCAGAACTTTTTTTATTAACTTCTACTAACTTCAGGTAATGTCCTAGTAAGGAAAATGCAGGCAAAGCAATCAAAAGGTACATGACAAGCAAAATATTGTGCTCCCATACTCTGCACATATCACACAATACACTTAATATTTACTTAATTCGTTTAATAGTTTAAAAAAAATACTGGTATGCAACAAACCTAGTGCAAAGGAACTTCCAGCCACCACAGATAAACCATTCTAAGCCTCTTCTTCTCTGAGAAATTCTGGCTCTTGGCAGAGTATGGTAATCACTCTCATCATTTTCAAAGCCTTCTTCTGACATCATTAGAGGCATTTCATCCAAATGAGAGGACTCATCTTCCACTTGGTACCTGGCAAAGAGAAATAAAAACACTAAAAAAATAGCCAATACATAATTTTTTTATTACCAGGGAATCTCTTAAAGTAACAAGTTTTTTTTTTTGCCATATGGAATTTTATTAGACAGATATTTTCATCTAAACTTCTCATGTATTTGGGCTAACACATCAAGAAATACTGATTTGAGTTAAAAATATGCAATACAGCTAAAAGGCACGCAATCATTGCCAATCATAGCATAAATGATTCTAGGGAAATTGTTTCTTATATAATTTGTACATACAGAGCTGCAACTTCATACTTTTCAAATGATTCTTTATGAGATTACTTTAAACAGAATTTACTTGGCAAAGTTTATATCAGATCCAAATGACTGAGTCTTCACGGAAGTACAGACTTTAGATTCCACTGAGCTTCTTCAACTTATTTTCTTGATGTCTATTCCTGTGTGCGCAGGCCTCTCTAAGTCACGCTTTCTATGCAACTCATCAGTATCTTAGTTTTATTTAATTACTAAAACACTATAGTTACACTTTTATAATTCTACACAAAAATATTCAGTGAGTCAAAACAGGTTTGCTTGTGGGACCTATGGAAAAAACCCACTAAACTAACAATGGTCCCTCCCTCCCCAGAAACTATTCTCCACTTCAATTTTACATTTCTGGAATGCTTTTTATGCCAAGACAAAATACTGGAATATTCGATACGAAAATTCCCTTAAGTGCATGTAAATTGATTAACTTATTCAGTTCATATTTTTATACCATTGGGAAGATGATTGAAAGAAACTGCACTATTACTCAGGTTTCCTTTCACAGACTAGTAAAAGGACTAATAAGGATATTAATTAGAAGAAAATTTTAAAAGGAATTAAACATTATAGTCAAGCAAAGGTCACCTACTTGTATGCAATAACACATACAATAACCCTACTCAAAAATGCACAATACCAAAGATAAACAAAATGATCGGAAAAGCTGGCTGCAGAAATGCTTTACAAAATATGTGAAAAACGTATCAAATTGAACACAAAAGCAAAAACTTTTAAAAATATAAAAATATTACTTGACACTATCAGTAATGGTAATTAAGCAGTCTTTAAATAGGAACAGCTGATGAAAAAAGTATCTGACCAGAATAAATCAAAAGATATTCTGCATACGTATTTTTAAAATTTCTCAAATACTTTACAGTTCAGAAGACTAGTAGACTATCATCAGTCTACCCTTTGTGTAATACGTAATTTATCTACCTTGAAATTATTCTTCACTATTCCCAGTGCAAGAATAATTGCTAGAACTCGGAAGGGGGGAACACAGAAAACAAAAAAACAAAAACACAAAAAAAAAGGATTGAGTCACCAAAAAATATGAGTGTTTGGCACAGAATAAATAAGTTTCATTTTTATGAAGCTGTATTATATAGTCATCTCTTACAATGTGTGTCCTGGGACTGTCCCATTTTCCCCACAGCAACCTAAAAACAATCTATATAAAAATAGCAATTAACAAAACCAAAAATCCATTCCCTTTATGAGAGAGAGCAGCTGGAGTGTGTGGAGCTCTGCCTGGGGATGGATGAGGAGCCAACTGAGAGCTTCTCAGTTAGGATTGAAGACAGAACAGGTAAAGGCAACATAGTGGGTGTCTGCTACAGACCGCCTGAACACAAAGAACACACAGATGAGCGAGGCCTTTTACAGACATATAGAAGCAGCCTCACGTTCACAGGCCCTGGTCTTCATGGGGGACCTCCCACTACCCTGATATCTGCTGGAGGGACAACAGAAAAGGACATAAGCAGTCCTGAAGGGTCCTGCAGTGCTTTGACAACAACTTCCTCCTCTGAGTAATTAGAGGAGCCAACAAGGAGAGGTGCTCTGCTGGACCCCATACTCACCAAGCAAGGAGGGCCTCACTGGGGATGTGAGGGTCAAACACAGCCTTGGCTGCAGTGGCCACGAGATGGTGGAGTTCAGGATCCAGAGGGCAAGGAGGAGGGTAGCAAGCAAGCTCACAACCCTGGACTTCAGCAGAACACATTTGGCCTCTTCAGGAACTGCTTGGAAGAGCCCCATGGGATAAGGTCTTGGAGGCAAGAGGGGCAAAAATCCTGGTTAGTATTCAAGGATCAGCTCCCTCCGAGCTCAAGAGAGTTCCATCCCAATGAATAGGAAGTTGGGCAAAAATGGCAGGCAGCCCAACCAGATGAACAAGGAGCTCCGGTCCAAACCCAGACGCAAAAAGGAAGAGCACAGAGAGTAGAGGTAAGGATGGGTAACCTGGGAGGAATACAAAAACATTGTCCAAGCATCCAGGGACAAAGCTAGGAAAGCTATAGCCCAAATGGAATTGAATCTGGCAGGGATGTCAAAGACAAGAAGTCTGTAAGTACATAGGTGACAAAAGGAAGACTAAGGATAACGTGGGCTCATTGCTGAATGAGACAGGGTATCTGGTTACACAGGACATGGAAAAGACCGAGGTACTGAATGACTTCTCTGCCTCAGTCTTTACTAGCAAGACCGGCTTTCAGGAGTCCCAGTTCTCAGAGAGCAGGGGGAAAGGCTGGGGCAAGGAAGATGAGGATAAGGTCAGGGAACACTTAAGCAAACTGGATATATATAAGCCTATAGGCCCTGATGGGATGCACCCAAGGAGCTGGCAGATGTCATTGTGAGGCCACTTTCGATAATCCTTGATCAATCATGGCAACTGGGAGAAGTGACTGGAGGAAAGCAAATAACACTCCTATCTTCAAGAAGGGCAGGAAGGAGGACCCAGGGAACTACAGGCCTGTCAGTCTCACCACGATACCTGGGAAGGCCATGAAGCAGTTCATCCTGGAAACCATTTCCAGGCACGCGAAAGACAAGAAAATCATCAGGAGTAGTCAGCATGGCTTCACCAAGGGGACGTCATGTTGACCAACTTGATAAACCTCTACGATGAAATGACTGGCCTGGTAGATGAGAGGAGAGCAGTGGATTGTGTCTACCTGGATTTCACTAAGGCCTTTGATATTGTCTCCCATAAAGTCCTCATAGACAAGCAGTCGATGCAGGGGCTGGATGAGCAGACAGCGAGGTGGACTGAAAACTGGCTGAATGGCAAGACCCAGAGTGTGGTCATCAATGGTGCAAAGTCTAGTTGGAGGCCAGTAACTAGCAGTGTACCCCAAGGGTCAATACGGGGTCCAGTCCTGTTTAACATCTTCATTAATGATCTGGATGATGGGGCAGAGTGCACCCTCAGCAAGCTTGCAGACGACAAAACTGGAATGAGTGTCTGACAGGCCAGATTTGCACTGAATGGCAGCAAGCCTACTTGACAGGCTGGAGAAATGGGTTGACAGGAACCTCAGTAAGCTCAGCAAGGAGAAGTGTAAAGTCCTGCACCTGATAAGGAACAATCGCACACACCAGTATATGCTGGGGGACACCCAGCTGGAAAGCAGCTTGGCAGAAAAGGACCCGGGGATGCTGGTGGACACCAGACTGAACATAAGCCAGCGATGTGCCCTTGCCGCAAAGAAAGCTACTGGTATCCTGGGCTGCGTAAGGTAAAGTATTGCCAGCAGGTCAAGGGAGCAGATCCTTCCCCTCTGCTTAGCACTGGTGAGGCCACACCTGGAGTCCTGAGTCCAGTTCTGGGCTCCTCAGTACAAGATAGACATGGCCATACCGGAGAGAGTCCAATGAAGGGCAATGAAGATGATTAAGGGACTCAAGCATCAATCCTATGAGGAAAGACTGAGAGTGCTGGGACTGTTCAGCCTGGAGAAGATAAAGCATGGGCAGGATCTTACTAACGTCTATAAATACCTGAAGGGAGGTTGAGCCAGGCTTTCCTCAGTGGCGCCTAGTCACAGGACAAGAGGCAACGGGCTCAAAGTAAAACACAGGAGGTGCCATCTGAACATCAGGAAACACTTTTTTACCAGGAGGATGACTAAGCACTGGCAAGGGTTGTCCAGGAAGGTTGTGACATCTCCATCCTTGGAGATGTTTAAAAGCTGTCTGCACACAATCCTGAGCAACCAGCTCTAGATGGCCCTGCTTAAGCAGAGGGGAGTTCTGCTGATGCAGAACAGCACCAAGAGCAGTGTTCAGTTCAAAATCTTGATAGACAAACCCAATATTTTAAAAAGAAAGTAACATTACAAATAACAGGGCTAAGCATGAAAAAGCACCATCAATGGATTTGCATTTTCTCAACTTACGGTGTATTTAATACAAAAATCTGAAAACATTTCCTTTTCCCCTAGACGACCTGTGTTGTGCCCTGTTGTATACCTGAATATATTAAAGCCATCATTAACGTTTTTGGATGCCAGGAAAGGGGGGGGGGGGGAGGGAGAGATTGTATTGTAGTATTAGATTTCTATTGAAAAAGGTACATGTTTTACACCGGCTCTGTAATAAAATTGATATCAACACAGTTAAGGAGGAAGATCTAATAAGGAAGGAGAGAAAAAAAACCAACCCCAAATCCACTACTGGTTAACCAGTCATCAGCTAGACACTTCCTGTTTTGATTGGCAGGTGATGCCCTGTTTTCTGCAACCTCCTTTGAATCACTTGGTATGGGACATCATTAAGGGATGTTAACTATGTGTTCAGATTAGAAAATAATGCATAACTGGGAATAATAATAAACACACACATCCCTCATTCCTGCTGGCTGCAAGTCAACTGAGTACTGAAACCTTAAGCACGTTAGACCTTGTGAAGAAAAATCTTCATCTGTTTCAAACAATGCAAAAGCACAACCACACTGCAGAAAACAAAAGTTTCAAAATAAAAAACTGAGTAAATTTGTTAAAAGTTACGAGTTCCCAGAAATTTAGTTATATGAAAATATGGCACAGAAAATGCACTCAGAATTGTTACCACCAGTGCCCACTTCAAAAAAAAAAAAAAAAAGAAGAAAATAAAGTTTGAAACAAACATGAAAAACTTGATCTTCCCAAACAACACTGCTTGCAAAAGCTTGATCTGATGTTTAGTTTAATATGGCAATCTGGCAATGTTTACCATTCCCATTAATATCAATGGTCATTAAGAAAAAAACACTACACAAAATTCTCTCCCCAAAACAGAGCAGTTATTACAGGTTAACATGTATATTATACTAAATTGTATGGATTGCTCTCAGAATAGACTAATTTTAACACTCAACAATAAAACCACTGCTTAGAAAAAAACTTAAGACATTACGCTAAGAATTCCAGTAAGACAGGCCTGCGTTTGAACAGATTCACATTCGATGCTTTTATAAGCTCTCCTGGTTAAATTTACAAATTACATTATTACAGTTTTAACATAGAGCTTTCCGTTGCATTGAGTTTTGCTTTTAGACATCCAAACAATTAATAGTCTATTTGTATTACCAACCAGTGAAATCACAATCTGCTAGCTGTACTGGAGTATACAGCAACATATTGTAAAGTAACAGATCCCTTTTACTTCTGCACAAAGTTAACAAGTATGTGATTCAGAAAACAATATCCTTTATATACAAAGGTAACACAGCAAACATGGTTTAAGTCTCTCTTGGAGGAACATGCTAATGCAAGAGTATTAGGGGAGACAGACTTGGCTGAGAAACACATTCACAAACATGCATAATATTTAAATCTACTCTTGTAAATGTGGTAATATTGCAGAGTATATTGATGTCCTAATCATAATTTCTTTAAGGTTTTTATGCGGTTATGTTGTAAACAATTATTTTTTTCACAATCAGTATCTAGGTTTGCACTTTTAAATACAGAGCTTCACCAAGCAGTGAAGATAATGAGCATAAGCACCATCATGTTTAGTAATCCTGACTTCAAAATACAGCCTCTGAACTGGCAAGCAATTTATTCTGTTTCAAAAGCAATTTTGCTATTGTGTTGGAAAATTGTACTTCAGTATTTAAAAACAATAAGATAATGAATAATGGATTTTTCATAACTAGGATGGGGACAAAAATCTTTATGTCTTTGTTACCTAGTATTTTTCTGCACTTAATTGCTTGAAGTGCTGATTTTCCTTGAGTGACAAATCAATTAAGTATAATCCTAGAAACTTTTATTAAAATAGGGAAGCACTGAAAGCAACATGAATAGAGAAGCCAGAGTGAAGACATCAAAACTCTCAGCATGAGTGCTACTAAATCAGGTACGAAGACAACTATCTTGACAAAAAATATGGTTTCCTAAGGAAAAAGGAACATTAATATTAAACAACTTTCAATAAAATCTGACTACGATTAGCAATATCATTTAAGAGATTCAAGTGAAATGAAATCATGTACAATAAATACTTTTAAATGAAATTTTGATATAAACATCTGCTGTGAAAATGATGCCTCAAGTCACCTGTACCTACATCATTCCACTTTGATGGGTGTTTGCCAGAGTAGATGCGGCTGCAGAGTTCCACGAGTGCCGTAAGTGGTAATGGAAACCATTTTAATTCATTTAAATCTAATCTGACTACCTATTTAGATCCATAATTATTTCTGTATTTTCTGCCAGCTTTCCATTGTCCTACAAGAGCAATGTTCAAGGGTGCAGCAGAAAGGGGCAAGGGGCAGGGCAATCATGACTTCATGTTTTTCTGGTTTTACTCAACAAATGCAAAAGCAGGATCTACGATGGATTTTACTATCTGCCTGCTTAAATACCAAGGTAGGATACAAGCACTGTGTCAGATATTGCATAAATACCATTTCCTTGTCACCTATCACTTGTGCTATATACCATAATTCACAAGAAGAAAAAAACAAAGCTGATGTCTTAAAGCAGGATTTCTCAAACCTAGTGAGGGAGGGAAAAGGAATGTGTGGCCACAAGTCTACACAGGAATTGGACATAGGAGACAGCTGTGAGATGCAGAGTGCCATGGAAGGAAGGCAGCCATGGAAAAAGTTCCAGCTGAGCATCTGAGTAGAAAAGCTAAGAAGGACCAGTTACTGGCAATTGAGCTACCACTGCTTACCACTGTGACCATGTCCCATCCCACCAAGCACTAGCAATTTGGCTCAGTGGCTGCTGCCAGCCACAGGACTCCCTCTGCTTCTGGTCATGGGCAGAGGAAAGACTGAGGGAGTAGCTTCCCATATCTAAAAGATAGTTTTTAAGATACCACAGCTTCCCAAATCACAAAGAACTGTGATTGAGAGCACACTCTCTCTTAGCCACATCCTGCTTTACCTCCAGTAATTCCTCCACGGGTTAACAACCTAGGTGAACACCTTTCCAGTCCGAGGATAAAGGAGGAGACCGCCAAACTGTAAAGATGCAGTAGGAAGAAGAAAGGACAGGCATATTTATATAAAGAGCAAGAATTGTTTCTTAAAGGACAAACTACCAAAGCAGCAACTGCTGTAGGCTGCCTGTATCACTGACATACCTGTTCAGATCCTGTCTTGTTACAAGTAAAAAAAAAAATCCCAGGAAACTCTGCACAGCAGCAGGAAAAATTTATTAAGAAATGTATGTTCATTCATACCCATACTTGTAAGTATACAACATATTTTCATATAACTGCACCTCTTATTCAGATATCCATTGTCTCCGTAAAACAGATCGCTTTGCTAGAAGCTACCTGAGAAAAATCAAATTACAAATACTTATTTTTTTCAGCTGTTGTTCTGCATTTCTGAAGATTGGAAGTTACTTTCTCCCTCCAATTTCAAACACCTCAATGCTTTACACAGCAGTAAATTTAGTTAAACTACAGAGCAATCATGTTGTTCCTAGATTTCAACAGAAGTGGAAAACGGAGAAATCTTCTACAGGTAAGTGCATGAAATCTAAAGAATTTCCTTTAACCTCTTCCTCCAAAACATAGAAAAACTATTTCAGAAGTTTTTAGAATTTATTAGAGCTTGCCACTATTTGTCCCTATTTAGCTTTAGTTGTGCTAGTCTCTGAATCCAAGTCCTGGCCTTAAAAAACAGAAACAAACCACACACACACACAAAATAATCCTATTTCACCTTTATACGCATTATCAGGGACAGGTATGTCAGAGATCTCTACATGAAAGATGACTCTAACCATAGTATTCCAACAGTTATAACAAAAAAAAACACACACAGCCAAACACTTGGACAGCTTCTAAGGAAGCTGAAGATTTGTAGAGCTGAATGAATATTTATATCCAGTTTCAGTAGTTAACTTTGCTTTTGTGTCCCTGCATAACAGGATCTTTAAAAACATATTACAACACTCCCATCATAATGCATGATTTTTCTTCTGTTTTGTTGTCCAGTGGATAAAGTACTTCTACTGTATGCAGGCAAGTTTATTACTGAGTATGTCACTGAGATTAATAATATTTACTGCAGTAAGACCAAATAAATCAAGTTGTCCCCAGCCTTTTAAACAAACAGTGCAGAGATATTCTGGAAAAACACAGGGCAGCATTTTTGATCAACTACTACAATAGAAAAAAAAAGGTGGCATCTTCTGCCATGCAGAACTAAGGGAAGAGCCCTTACGTCTGTTGAGATAAAGGTCTAAAAGCAGACCAGTTATTACCATGGCAGCTCTCTTTGATCGGTAGCTTATCAAAAATTGCTTAAATCACTGGTAGTAAAACTACAGGTTCCACCAGACACTTAAATAAAGCAAATATTCTGAATGCTATTTGCCTTCTCTCTCTCCTAGCTCACACTTTCTTACCAGAGCTGTGTACAGATGAAGCAAATTCAGAAGAACTGCATAATGAAGACTTCAGGAAAAAAGGCACCCATCCTTATTCCCCTTCGCTTACCTTACAAAACGCTACACATATCCTGATAAAAGATTTTTTTTCAACCCATGACAAGATGAGTGAGTCTCTGTATTTAATGAATAGTTACCAGAAATACCTAAATACACTGCAGGACCTGAGGAAACATCATCCACATTCACCAGAACCCTATTTTTAATTAGTAGAGTACGTCATTGATCACAACAATGGGACCATTTTATCACTGTCACTGGGTATTGTTATTGACATTATAGCCCAATCAATTGTTTTCTCTCCCTGTTCTTAATCCAAATGCCCGCCCAAGCAACACAAATCACTGTATTTAGATACTACAGATACAAACCAGGAAGGCATGCAAATATAGGGCAAAAATAAGAGCTTAAACACAAATCACCTTAGAAATACATTTACAAAGTTTATTCTACTGCACACGCAGTCTTGTGTGCTCATTGCAAAAGCTAGCATCATCTGCAATAGCACTTTGAAGTTCTCAAACTTTTTTTTTGCCTATTAAAATGCTTCAGATCAGGATAATTACTCTAAGAATAATCATACTAAAGATTATGACTGTCTATAAACCTATCTTAGTGTGACAGAGTATTATTAGGACGACTTTTTCTCAATACATGGTTCTAAGTAATGGTCAAGTCAAAGAACTGCAATTAATTACTAAAATCACTTAAAGTTATTATGTCATCAAATTTTATGCCCACAGACAAAGTATTACAAACTACTTTTCAGGTATGACACCAATGAAAGCATCATTGTACATAAAAATATTTTGCAGTTGTCATTGTGAGCAGCTCTATATGCATGCAATACGGTTACCTGCATCATTAAATCGAAGATTGCTCTGGAAAGCAAAAGCCACGGAAACAACAACACACACTGCATAAAAGCTCTGAAAACATTAACATATGGCAAGGCCATTTTTCAAAAGTTATACATCAAACTACTTTGACCTTTGTCCCAGGCAAAAATCTCAGAGTCTACACCTATCCTAAACCAGGTGCCAGTCCCCAACAAGCAGTATTAACCTATGAATAAAGTCTTCAGCAAACAAAGCAACATGCAACCCAGGAATGTGAATGTGTGAATAACAGGCATAGAATATGCATTGAGAGAAAAGAAAAATTCACTGTTAACTTTTTTTTCTAAAAACTAGTTGTACTTCATAACCTGAAAGAGTCTAGAACCAACCACTGTTATAGAAATACAACATCCCAAGTACAAAGGTGCCACACAAACAACCCTGTTGGAAGAATCAGAATTAAGAGATGGCATCTCAGATTCAGCCTAAAAATTACGCCGTGACATAGTTCCAAACAACGGTGAATCTCTGTCCAAAACCACAATTCAGGAAAGGCTAACGACAAAGGACAGTAGGTCCTGCAAGACAGTGACTTTTGTTTTTGAATGAAAATAAAGGAAGCTTTGCTTTGTGAAAGAGACAACACTTTGAATTTCAGGTGAAGTCAGTAAAACACAGGGGGACAACAGTTCTTCTGTAAAAAGAACAAAAAGACATGCATGATTGATCTACTTTATAAGAGTGGCATAATGGTACAAACAATTCTCCTAACCACAACTCTACAGAGACTTCTTTGCACCACATTTGATCCTTTCCTCCTTATGCTAAAACAAAAGATAGAGGTGTATTTGAATGAACATTTGAATATATCAGCAGAACATGCAGCTGTTTATTTTAATGTGTTCTCATTTCCAATACACTTCAACATCTATGTATTAGTAGCTGTAATGCAAAATACTTATCAGGAATACCACTTTTGATTGTTCAGAGTTCATGACACTTCCAGCAAGTACGGGCTGAACCTGTAACATATGTAGCTTTTGGTATCACAGTAACAACCAAGACATCTCACTCCAAGATGCTACCTCCAGCAGAGAAAATTTCTGCCCTACAGAGAAGTGGGTTAGACTAATCCACTTAGTTGCCAGTTCTAGATGTGTGTAACAGAGGGGAAAAAACAAAAAACAGAAAACAAACACACACACAAGACAGGGGCTCTGATTTAAACACAGCATTGTAGGAACAAGGATGATGTTCTGAGCTTTCTCCACAAGCACGTGCAAGTGTGCCAGCACACGTGCAGACAAGTAACAAGCAGTACCCACTCCTGCACTGTCCCACAGTTGCTTAACTTTTAGGAGTTTCTGGGACCACATCCTGAGTAGTAGGATGAACAGTATTAAAAATGCTATTTCTACAAAAAAAATAACATTTACAGTTTGTGTTCCTGGACTAAACAATTTATTAGAGTCACAGAATCACAGAATTATTAAGATTGGAAAAGACCTCTAGGATCACCAAGTCCAGCCACCAACCCAACACCCCCAGGCCTCCTAAACCATGTCCCAAAGTGCCACGTCTACACGTTTTCTGAACACCTCCAGGGATGGTGACTCCACCACCTCTCTGGGCAGCCTCTTCCAATGCCTGACCTCTCTTTCAGTAAAGAAATTTTTCCTAATATCCAATCTAAACCTCCCCTGGTGCAGCTTGAGGTCATTTCCTCTTGTCCTATCACTAGTAACTTGGGAGAAGAGACCAACACCCACCTCACTACAACCTCCTGTCAGGTAGTTGTAGAGAGCGATAAGGTCTCCCCTCACTCCTCTTCTCCACACTAACCAACCCCAGCTCTCTCAGCCTCTCCTCATAAGACCTGCTCTCCAGACCCTTCACCAGCTTCATTGCCCTTCTCTGGACACGCTCCAGCACCTCAATGTCCTTCTTGTACTGAGAGACCCAAAACTGAACACAATATTCAAGGTGTGGCATCACCAGTGCTCAGTACAGGGGCACGATCACTTCCCTACTCCTGCTGGCCACACTATTCCTGATACAAGCCAGGATGCTGTTGGCCTTCTTGGCCACCTGGGCACACGCTGGCTCATGTTCAGCCGGCTGTCCACCAGCACCCCCAGGTCCTTTTCTGCCAAGCAGCTTTCCAGCAACTCTTCCCCAAGCCTTTAACGTTTCATGGGGCTGTTGTGACACAAGTGCAGGACCCGGCACTTGGCCTTGTTAAACCTCAAACAATTGGCCTCAGCCCATCGATCCAGCCTGTCCAGATCCCTCTGCAGAGCCCTCCTACCCTCGAGCAGATCGACACTCCCACCCAATTTGGTGTCATCTGCAAACTTACTGAGGGCAAACTCAATCCCCTCATCCAGATCACTGGCCCCAAAACTGAGCTCTGGGGAACACCAACTGTCACCGGCCGCCAACTGGATTTAGCTCCGTTCACCACAGCTCTCTGGGCTCGGCCATCCAGCCAGTTTTTTACCCAGCGAAGAGTGCACCTGTCTAAGCCATGAGCTGCCAGCTTCTCTAGGAGGATGCTGTGGGAGACTGTGTGAAAGGCCTTCCTGAAGTCCAGGTAGACAACATCCACAGCCTTTCCCTTATCCACTAGGTGGGTCACCTGGTCATAGGAGGAGGTCAGGCTGGTCAGGCAGGACCTGCCTTTCATGAAGCCAGGCTGGCTGGGCCTGATCCCCTGGTTGTCCTGCACTTGCCTGGTGAGCGCACTCAAGATGAGTTATTGCTTCTGGTCAAACAACAGATGCTTGAAGAAATTACTGTCACTTTGCAACAGCAGTTTTAAATGTTCAGAAGTAAATTCTGTTCCATCTTCAGAATGCTTTATCACAGAATCTGTATTAAAATTCAAATTAATATCAATATTGTCAACCCTTCAGATTCACCTGTCATTTTCAAACTCATTTTCAGTATGACATATGTAGAGCCATTCACTTAGCAGGTATGTAGGGGAGAAGAGCAGGTTAAAGTGAAACCTGTAAAACTCTGCCTAGCTATTTTAAGAACTTTTGTTCTAAACATTCTGAAGTACCCAAGGAAACAGATTCATAGGTACTAGCAACATTTTAGAAAAACTGCAAGAGATACCAAGTACCACTGCATATAACCCATGCAACAGTTAAACTCTACTGATACATATAAATGTTTCATTTTTTAAACAACTACAGACATTTCGCAAGGCTTTCCAGACCCACACTTGCAGCTAAGTTATGAGCTTTCTGTAAAGACCATTATACAAGAGATGTTAAGTTCTATTAGCTCTGATTGTTACACGGTCTCAACAAATACTATTAAGTTATTCAGGGAAGTTTTTATTCTTAATTACTACACTTTAAATATCAAAAACCTGGCATATAATTTGCCACTGGAATATGAAGAATTATATCTGAACTATGAAAATCCCACTGTAGTTCAGAACTCGAACACGTAGTTCTAACACAACAGAAAGCGGGCACCAGGTATCAAAGTATTTTAACAAAGCTCACTTCAGACAACGTCAAAAATTAAAGAAATAACACAATTACTGTACATGCATCTAGCATTATCTGTTGACATTTGTATGTCTATTTTTTGGTGGTGGTTCAATGTGAAACCTAGCCAAACACCTTGAAAAATCATAACCAGGACTACAAGATTGCTGGGAACAGCTTTCATCTAAATGAAAAGCATTAGAAAGTAAGATGATTTAATATAGTATTACTGTTCTATGTAATATGAAAATTTGTGTGACATTTGTATCAGGGAAGCATGTGAATTCTCAGCCAACTTTGAGTTCTACAGACTTCCATTCCATTTTGCCTAGAATACATTTTTTTTTCCATTATACATACTTCACATGAAATAAGCTACAATCCACCACCAGTTAACGTTAAACAAGAAGTATCCTGCATTTACCTGGACAAAGGATACATTATCCTATCATTTTGTTCTTTTTCTTCCTTCTTGTGTAATTTTCTTTTTCGCTAATGACATAATAGAATGACAATTCAAAAATAACAGTACAGCCAGTTGCCTTAAAACAGACTTGCTCCATCAGTGAGCAAACCGCAGAGATAAGCAACAGCAGTCGATCTGTTCCACAGCTTGCCCTGCTGCAACAACCTAATACACCTAGTGTGGTCATTCCTAAGTATACCACTGTGACCCACACTATGAATAATCCTGCAGGAGGATTCCTTCCAGTGAATGAGTGTTTCTCATGACATCACCTTTGTGAGTACCTGGAGTGTAACTGAAGTTCTGTAATAATGGACACAGCTAGTAAGACCTGGTTTTTTGGTACTAGCTCAGGAGTCCCAGCACCACACACCTTAGTCCTATTAGGCCAAATACAAGCATATGCTGACAGCAGCAAGTGCAGGACACCTGAACAAACCAGGTATTTTGCTTATGGATAAATGAGGGTTGACTACTGTTTAACTCCTTATCAGCTTCAAAATTCCACCAGGCTTCTTGTTTTCCTTCCATCAACCTCACATGACAACACAGGCACAGCAGAATTAACTTCCTTCCTGTGTTTAGCAGTTGATTACTCTGGGGCTGATGATGACAAATACAGGTCTAACATATGAGAACAAACGTGTTGTCTCACTGCACATTTAAGGTGATCCTGGATGTCCTCTGGTTCTCTTTTCCCTTCACAATGTATACAAAAAGCAGCAGCTATTTTTCCTGTAGATAACAGATACTTTGTGCTGAAAGACAAAGTGCTGAAACAAGTGCTGAATCAATCACCTCTTTTTCCCCAAGCTTTCTACAACTATTCAAGCTGAATATAATAAACAATACCAAGGGGTTGTTTTTTTTTAATAATTTGAAGATGAACAACCTTTTACTTCAAGATAGATTTCCCTAGTTTCTAACAGTAGCACACAAACAGTTCTCTGTCCATCTGAGGTAGAAGATGATGGTAGGAGATATAAAACCTGAATTTCTACTGTAAAAGAAATAAGTTGCCCTTAAACATCAGCAACAAAAGCAGAACAGGATACATACGTTCATTGAACCATAGGTAACATTTAATACGTATTTTTAATTATCTTTTTAAACAGGCCTTAACATATACAAAATGAATATATAAAATACATTAATCTTGTCATGTTTATATATGAAGTACATTGTACTTCATTACATATGAAGTACATTGTGGTTCTTAACTGGCTACAATTTTATACAGAAGTGTACAGTCTCAGGTGTGTATCGTCAAAGTTTCTTTAGGTATGTGGGAAAAACATATTCCAGCTTTAAAATATGTGCTATCAGCCTATCAAAATAATCTCAAAAGCACATTAAGGACAAACACTGAATGAGAGTCTTTGTCCTCACTGCAAACAAGCTAAAGCACCATTGGCAAAGACTCCTATAGACTGCTTAGCTCAAGCAAAAGAAGTCATCCTACAAATTAGCTTTGAGGCCACTAAAGGTTCGCAACCGATGAGGTGTATTAACTGACGTTGCACAGTAGCAAGGCAATCAATTTGAGTTAAAAACACTACCAGACTGAAGTTAAGGTTCTGTATATAAGACTTTCAAAGGACTGTAAATTCTTCACTGAAGAAAAATCACAGCAAGTCAAAGACTCTTGAGGGCCCAGAAACCACAGCACTGGATTAACCCTGAGATACCAACTCTATTATTTTTTAATCAGTGTTTGTTTCTAGACATCTTCAGAAGTATGCCCTTTCAGGCAAAATCCACACGTATATATGCATGTGATAACTTCCTGCATATCAGAGACCTCAGTGACTTCACTTCATTATAAGTATCTGCAACATCGGGACCTTTGCTGCAGTTTCCACAGGAATGCAAGGCTTCTTCAAAGTCTGTGCTGAAGATAAAGATTAGAAAAGCAGGATGAATCACTCGTAAAGACAACGGAGCTATAGTTCAGTTACAAGCTTAGAGTCATATGACTTACAAGTTGTAGTTCAGCTATCTGCACTGCCGTATTTCCTCTTTGACTTTACAAAAGACACCTGTGGTAGAATCTACACAAGCTTTCCCATGCTTTTGTTGCAGGTCCACAGGACACCTTCCACAGTGCACAACAGGTGCTCTCACAAATCCAGGGCATTGTATTCTTGAAGGAGAATGACCAACCTACTCAACTCACCTTAAGAAAAATATAAAGAATTAAAAGTGAGAGAAGAGGTTGGTATATCTATTCTAATTCTCAGAGCTCAAAAGAGCAATTTATTTAATCAAGTGATCAAAACAAAGAAACATAATAAACATGCCTGTCAACTTTTAGAGGTTTTATAAACCTAAAAGTAGTTGAACAATGAAAATCATAATCATTTGTGTGGAGGATCAATGTGAAATACATATCACCTGCACTTGCAAAACATAGATTATGAAAAAGACTAACTCTGAAAGATGTAATCTAAACTAAAAGCAATTTAATCCACAATCTTTGGAGGGTTATGTTGATCAAACAAGACAGAGGGGAAGAAGCAGATCCGTACTGAATCAGTAGTTCCTTGCTAGACCTTACAGCTTGCCAAATTTGCTTATAAAGCCAGATTTAAACAGTTTGTATAAATAACTAATTACTGCCTGCAAACATACCTTCAATAAGCCTGTATATCTACCCATTTATGAATTCGGCCCATCGTATCTACAGCATTTTTCAAATCACCAAAACACTGATGGGTGACCCAAAATAGAACCACCCAATACCTTTCATGGTCTAGACTAAGTTTTTGCCTACACAATCCTCCCCTTTCCCTTTTTCTTCCAAAGCACAACACCTACTGAGAAGCTTACAGATTCCAGAAAGGACTTTCCCCGTTTCAGTTCTCTGAGGAATAGAGATGTATGATGGTAACACTGCCCTAGCCCAAAACAGAGGACAAAACTACTAGAAACTGTTGGACATGCAAGTATTAGCAAGATGGGGAAACCTACTACTATGACACTGTCCTACAAGCTCATGAATGTTCACAAAAAGTATTTTTATCTTGTTTAAGAATCAAGACACCATAATTTAAGCCTAAACTGTTTTGCACAGTTTTAAACCACCTTTTCTGTTAGTTATTCCATTCGGGCAAAGAAGCAAATGCATTTTATTCATGATTAAACAGATTTATCACTGGATTTGAATTAGAACAACACCACCAACTATTCTGTTTTTAGAAAGTCCATTTACTTCAGATCCTACAACTGCTCCCTCCAGTCCTTGTGTCCACAACCAGTGTTCTACAAAAAACAAAAGAGAAAAAAAAAAATACCTCAAACAACCAACTGTAATCATATCCTCCACTGTGAAAGTGCTGTCCAATGGACTTACCAAAATTATGGAGCATTTTTTCCTTGCTCTCAACAACAGTATACCTAGAAATTATTCGGAATAATGGGAAGCAAAGAAACGCCTGAAAACTTATTTTGATGGCAGACCTTTAAACTGGCTTCTTCAAATCGCTTAAGCCCCAGTGTAGCGCACTCCAAGAGATCAGGAGTTATTTTAACCCTTACCCTCAAGCACCCTCTCCCCGCTAACGCACAGCGACTACCTCACAGCACATGCACTAACGACGCCCAGGCACCCCCCCAGCGCGGGCGTCCCGCTCGGAAGTAAACTCCTGGCAGGGACGGGGCTGGCCGGAGCTGCGGGG